>VNJR01000658.1:0-80546 GCA_008042585.1 Drosophila punjabiensis
CAACCAAAAATACAAGAGGGTTTCCACGATATAACCTCTCTCGGTGCTGGTCGACGCCTGCGTTCGATTGGCTAACTTCACTGGCAATTAGTTCGGCGACCTGGACAACAGAAGGGGTTACACACTGTACACAGGCACTGACAGCTTTTGTCTACTCACTTGGGATTCCTTAAAAACCTTTTTCACTCGATACACTGTCCCTGTGGACTTAGCACTTTTCAATCTAGGTTGCGGAAGCAACTTGAGGGCTTGTGCACTCCACCGATTTCCGATTTGAAAAGACTTTAGCACGGAAACGGATGGAGCAACCCAAGTTCTGCTAGCAGTAGCAAAAATATGTGCTAATTAGAACCAAAAGCTTTCCAGATCTTCCCTGGCGCAGCTATGAGATATTTGTCATTTTTGCCACAAGATCTGCTCTGACAAATACCACAAAATGCAGCTCACAAATTCTATGCACACGTACTAAAAGCTCGGCTTAAAGGTAGCGGAAAACGTAGCCTGCTTTTAAGCTGACATCTGTTTGTGCCACTATATACGCCCCAAAGCTTGGCTTAAAATTCACATAATGTAGCATGCTTCTAGGCCCAAAAAAATATCTCGCGGATCTTCAGTCGCCACTACAAACCCTTTAGACAAATATAAACAAATACAATTGAGTTCATTTGAATTTTAATTCCATATTTCTCAGGAAACAGTTTTACAAAGTACATTTTAGACGTGTAAATTCACAGAGTATTAATATGAAATTCTTTACATAAGCGGATATTGGGCTAGAGAGGCCACACCACACATATTGCCGGCATTGCGAGCCAGTCTCAGGTATCCGTCTTCGCCCCAGTTCTTGCCAAAGGAGTTCTTGATCAGCCAGTAGTCGCGTCCCTCCTCATCTGTTCCAAAGCCCACCACTAGCATGGAGTGCCTGAGGTAATACTTTCCACTTCTGCAATTCGGTATGCTTAAGATGCCGCGAGAATACTCATAGAACTCTGAGTAAAGGTGGTCCAGGGATACCGTCACAGGTCCAATGTTGTAGACAACTTCAGCCATCTTCTTTTCATCGGCTTCGAGGATAACATAACCCCTAGGCGAGCCCTGGGTTTTCCTTGGGTCGTAGTGGCAAGTTTCATTTCGGGGTTTGTACTCAGAATAGGATTCCCAAGAGCTAATGCCATTATCTCTGGTGTAGTTGAGGGCGTAGCTCACCCAGCCCCCCTTACATCCGCTGTTGTCCTTCACGCAGTCCAGTAGATGCTTCGGAGACATTGATACTCGCTTGCCGGTCTTCTTCGCCAGATGTGTCTCCAAGACTCCAGCGCTGGAGAAGGCCCAGCAGCTATTGCAGTGGCCCTGATGTTGGACTGGAGAGACGTAGCCAGACTGACGCCAGTCGATGCCACCTTGTATCTGATGGTAGTACTTGTATTTGGCTGGCTTCGAGCCTGGCTCCAGGCAGGATTCTGTTGGAATCGGAGGCGGATTGGCGAACAGTGCACTTCGATCGGTATCGGAGAACTCGTTGACCTTCATCAAGTAGGCAACCTTGCCCTGAGCGTACTCCAGATTGTTCTTCCTGACTCCTTCGACAATTGCGCTGTAAATCCTCTGATGATAATAGTCGTACTCTGTTGTATAGTTCTTGTTAAATTCCTTTTTGTACGCATCCCACTCTGCGTCGCTAACCAACGCAGCTTCCAAGTCCACAAGGAGCAGAAGGAAGAATGCTGAAAATATCAACCTGCGAAGGGTATTCATAACGAATTAAACTGGTTCGATGCTTCTTGAAAACTGACTGAAAGCCTTACGGCCAAACATCGACTTTTATTATGATCTCTGTCCTTATCAATTTGAAGTAGTTTTAGGAATTCCCATTAAAGTTCCAAAAGAATTACAAAGAAAATTTATGAACCTTAAGTTTAAGTAAGGTCAAGCCAAAAAAGACACTGCCAGATAGCGGTTTACATCGACATTTATTTGCTGTGCGAACTGATTGAATTGATCTCTGTCTTTATGGACTTGAAGTAATTCCAAGAAAACCCACTAATGTTCCAAAAAATTGAACAATTTATAATATATGACATATAAAATACAATATTTCATATTTCATTCGAGTGAATAACATTAAATATGACTTAATGTCTAGCTCAAACCCTTAAGTTAACATAGATAGTTGAATATGCGATGGGAGGGGGATCGATTGATAGAATTGACCGCATAAATATGTGTTTAGTGTAATCAGTTATCAAGAACATTTAGAATCAAAATATAATGAAGATTCCAATATTAAGCTTTATTTTCTTTAACAATTCTAAAACTTCAAGCTACTTTCGTTTGGGTTTCGTTCAAATCCCATTGCTTTTTCCTTGAATTCAGCGTCAAATTTTGTCTTCTATTTACAAATTACCAGTTCAAGCTTCCATTATGGCTATTTCCCGAAAGGAAATCATAGCAGCATTGCTCTTGATTGCGGCAGTAAGTGGCACCTGCCTGGAAATTACTGATCCTGTGAACCTTCCATGCTCCCGTCCACAGGTGCTCAATGTGCTGAATGGCTCCTACTTTGCGAACATCGTGCAGCTCCACTCTAGCTATGAGCAGCTGGCCCACCAGGTCGTGTGTATAGGCACCGCCTATATCTGTCTGATTTACGCCTTGAGCACCTGGCTGTACCATTCGAACTTTCATCAGTCCCGCCAGGAAATGCGATTTGTGGTGGGTGTGGCTTTAGCAGAGGAAGTTATCCCGACCCAGTCTTTAATGCGGCCTCTTCGCAGCTTGCCACCATGCTGGTGCTCATGATAGTCTGCATCTGCGTGTCCACTTACTTTTTCTACGAGAAGATGTCGTATGAAAAGGTGACAGAGTGCACGGACCTGCGTCTTCTCTTCACAAGTATTGCGAATGCTGGCAGATCGATTTCCGTAGTCCTGTCGATCCTCTGCATCCTGCTGCTGCTCGTGGCCCTGCTGATGGTACTGTTCAAGATTTGCAGGTCGCGAATGAAGGCGGCACCATTCATTCCTTGTCACTGCCATGTGGCGCCGCAGTGGCAATAATATAAATATTATTCTCCTTCGTCGTTTTGGCACAGACAGACACGTACTCCTTGCCCTTGGAGCTGCTTTGGAAGAGGATTTTGTCTGTGTGCTAGCAGGTGATACAAAAAATATAAAGGTGTCTCTAGGGAAAGCGTGCATGCCCTGATGCAGGCTAAGGATTTAGCAAAGAACAGAAATGTGTCTTACTATTTATTATAATTTATACACTTGATGTATTTTTTTAGTAATTTGTTTTAGCTTTTTAAGAAAAGAAAAACTTTTACAACTTTGAAAACATACTTTGTATTGCCGTTTCGTATTTGTCTTAATACTTTCCTTTTGTAGAGTAACTGAAATGCCATCAAACGGATGCAGTTGATGTGTGAGTGTGCATGAGCACCTGCTCAGCCGAAAAAAGGAAAGAAAAACCCGTATCCACACAGGAAAAGTAGGAGCTGGGAAACTCATAAGGAAGACAAGCAGCCGCCTCTTCACATCGGCATGTGTACTATTGCATTTTGCATAATGAAACCGGCAGACAGTGCAATTTGCAGTGCCAGACAAACGAAGTTAAACAGCAACTTAAAGGCTTCCCAAAAGACAAAGTTAAAGTCAATGTGGCGCAGCTACTGGGCGGAATTTAGGGGGTGGCCTGTGTAGCCTAATTACGCTCCAATGGCTGCCCATCAAAAGTGACAGTTGGCAAGGCAGGGGCTTACAATAAAATTTCCAGTTAAGTTATTGCCGCGCCGCTGCCAGCCAAAGGCAAAGGACGACGAATACTCAGTTGAAAGTAATTCCAAATTTAATTGCACACAATTTAGAATGGCGAAATGTTTGCGTGCGTTTAATTAACTGAAAAATAACATAAAAAGCAAAACGAAAACAAAGCGGAATGACGGCCGCGGCGCCACTGGAAATGTTTAATGTTAAATGCCAACTAATTAAATTTCGGGCATGCCAACGGGACTGGGGCTCGGACTGGGACTGTGAACTGAGCTTCCGAATTTATTGTTGCATTTAATGGCCAGCGCAGACGGTTGTCCCATCCGATTTGGCATGCTTACACTCCTTTTTCGCTTTTTATTGCGTATACGCCACCGCCACCGCCGACGAAGTCGCCAGCGCGACGCAGTGTATTACGCCCCCGCAATGCAAATGGACAGGGATATAGGAAAAGGATGCCAAATGACGCAGAACCACAGGCATTGCGATTGTAATTGCGATTGGGCCAATGTCAGTTTCGCTGTGGTTCTCGGTCCACGGTCCATGGTCCCTCGACCAAATGAAGCCAATAAAACGGCCTTGTTCGCACGCAAACGTGCGAAAGTGATTCATGTAAACTGATAAAAATTTAATCATATTTCACGTATTAACACGTAATTATTAATGCCTGATAAATGTCGGCAGTTGGTAAAATGTGAAAAAGTCGCAATTAATATGCATTATTTTCCCTTGCTTGTCAAATAAAATGTGGCAGCTTCAGTCTTTTAGTTTCAGCCCCAACTTAATACCCTTTGCACGTGGTAATTTCAAATACACAGCACAGTTTCCTGCATCCTTAATCCCTACAGGGTATTTCGCATCTCCATCAGCACACAATCAACCTTTATTTAATATTGGATAAGTGTGTAATTCCGCTGTGATGCTTCACTTTTATTATTATTATCATTGCCGTGTGTGCATATACGGGCCTGACTGTGCGTTTGTTTTGTCCGGCCAGCGCTTTATTTTCTTTTAATTATGTACTCCGATCACAAATGTGGGTCAATTAACAAGCACGCGCCAGCTCGGCTGCTGCCAGCCCCCATTGGATGTCGAAAAATCGGGATTAAACAATGCCGCAGACGTGCTGCCAGGACAGCGCAAACAATTGTCAGAATTTAAATGCAGCAGCAGCAGCGGCACCGGACCGCAAAGTTTCCACTCATCGCTGCACCGCTCCTCGGTTCAGTGTTCGCATAAATTATGCCGCCATATGCATCACATCTGGCGAATGCGACCCCGCTTCCTCCGAGTCCCACTCGCAGATTTCCCTCAAACATTTTTTCGGGGCTGTCAAGACCCCGACGCGTGTGTGTGTGGGTCGCAATTTATGAGCCGTGGAGGGACGACGGGTGGCAACAGCTTTCGTCTAATTGCCGCTGGCATTATGCCAAGAGTAGGGCTAAATTTAATCCCAGTCACTAAAGTGCAACGTGGGTACAAAACAATCATCAATCACTCAAGCGACAAGTGTCAATCACTGCAAGTGTCTTGCCATACGGCTTTGGGCTTAGATTTTTTGCCTAACATATGAGTTTAAAATTTATATACATTTGTATCATGGTAAAAACAAAATCGAAACATTACTTATTTAAGCAGATAGTTTTTCTTTTCAAAGCAATCTAGTTTTCTTTTAATATTTGTCAAGACTTCTTGCTAGAAACTTTTTATTTAAACTATTGATAAATTTGGAGTCAAATAGTGAGATTTCCTATAATGAATATGGGCCAGGATAACGGTGTGTAAATAGGTAGCTTAGCAAAATAATAAATTTATTTTAAATAGTAACAGGGGAGCCGCTACTTCTGGCGGAGGAGCCTGGGCTCAAAGCTGCTCTTACAGAGCCTGGAGAAGTGCCTCATTCCGCAGGCTTAGCTGGACATAATCCAGATGATGTGTCGGACCAGGACGGTCCAATCTTCCAGCAAATCGGTTATGTGAAGCAGTTCGCCATGCTGATCCTGACGCTCGAACAGCAGTTCCAAGAAACCCAAAGAAAAATGTCTCGCCTTCAGGTGATTTGCATCATTGTCATGCTCGTTTTGTTGGGCTTACTCTCAATGATATAATAGATGCTTTATTCACTGTTTTACTATGTTTACGATTTCACTTGAAGCTAGTAAAAATAGTCCTTATTTCTTGTATAAAAGATAAGAGGTTGTCTTTGGAAAGTTTGTCTGTGTTTATTTCCTTGCCCGGCGAAGAAAACAGCAAGTGAATGCGGGTAGTAGCTTCGCATTTGCAGCACAGCCGTCCTGCAACTTGGCGCAAACACTGAAATATTTTATGAACTCTCTCCGGCCAAGTCAAAGTTGTTGCATGCAACTGCACGAAAGTCCCCCAGCTTCCTGGCCAGCTGAAACAATACATTCCCAAGGCATTTTGGGCGCTAAGTAAGAAGCTTTAAGGTCACAGGCTTTGCTGAATTTTAAAGTGTTAATACCTGGGCAGAACCGAACCGAACCGAAAAACCAGGCTTCCAGCGGACTAATGAACTAGGGTCAACCGCGCTTTCGGCGAATCGGGTTAGCCAAATTGAGCTATTATCCGGCTTTTGTTGGGAGGATGCTGGGCATTCGGTGACAGCTCTGTCCTTCAGGGACATTACGTGCTGGTCCTGGCGGCTCGGCTTGGCTTGGCTTGGCTCTGGGCAATATTTATCATTAATTAAGCAAGTGCCGTGAAGTCTGCGGGGATGTGTATCCGTAAGAGTCTGCTAAAGCGTCGAGCGGACGCAAAGCCAAGAGCCAGAAGTTAATGCGACGAACGGCGACGTGGAGACGTCGACACGGACAACGAAAGGAAGCGGATGCAGATGCATCCTGTGATTCAGCTTTATTATTGCAGCTTAAATGGCAGTCGGTGAGCGTGTGGGGAAAATCCCTACCTTCTCCGTGCTATACCTTTGGCCAGGACATGACAATGTCTGCTGCAGCATCACGCCAAATTGATGCGTTTTAAATTGCATTAAATTCCATGCTACATAATCCCAGCCACTCGCACACGGACACGCTCTGAAAGTCTCTGCGCTGTGTGCAAATTAAATTAATTTTGTTTGCCTTGTTCCCAGGGCGTCTGGCGTTATGACGCTAGCTCAGAGGCCAGAGTTACGTTGCGTTACGTGTATCGATTACCAACCAGACTTTCAGACTTTCCATCCGTTCTGGCCACTTTGAGAGGTGTCTACGATCGGCGGCGGCAGCCAGTGCAATTATTTAGCAGTAATTAATTTAAATCAGCATTGGCTCCAGGAAATGACGAACGGCGAATGCCAAATGCCGGCGTTACTGCCTCTGACTCTGCCACTGCCACTGCCCCCTGGTGGCATCATTAAAATCTTCCGCCCGCTGAACAACAAAGCGCAAGTAAATTGCTCGTCACGAGTGCTACTTTTCTCCCTTTTGCCCTTTCCAAAATATTACAGAGTTTTGCCAGACATTCCAACTTAAATTATGCCGCCATGTAACACATGACGTATACATAATTACGTATACGTAATGATGTCAGCCAACAGGCTCTCTAGTGCTGTCAAAACTGACTCTTCTCTGACTTGTAGAAAATCTTAAAGGATTTAAAAAGTAAAAATTTAATTGTTTAGTCAATATAATTATTAATAATTTTTAGCATATCTTAATTTGCATTCTTAGGCATACATTTTATAGAAATCCCTTCAATTATTTACTTTATTTAGCTGAACTCTATATACCACCCGTGAAACTAGCAACCCTGAAACTCACCTGGGAGCATAGTTAGGTGGTGGCTTCGTGGTGCTTGCCAGCTGCAGTAATTTCCATTTCAATTATAGTATCTGACGCCTAGGCATTTGAAAAGAGCGACGCACACGACATACTACACACGACAAGCGTCATTTAGAGCCAACCCTTCCTTCGTCCTCCGACATTGCCAACTGCAACGGTAAATGTGGCTTTTATTCATTACATAATTACTGTTGTGTTTGCACTGTGGCAAACGGCAGTCGGCCCCCAGGGCAAAGGTTAGTGCAACCAGCAGTGATTATGAGTAATTGTCAAGGTTAGTTGGGAATCCCATCTGGCCGAGGGACTGGCATTGTGTGTGAATGGTTTTTGAGGTGGGATTTTAGATACAGAAAGGGGAGATTGTAGACAGTGTCATATATAGAAAATAGTTACTTTTTATATAATAAGAATATACATTCAACTCAAGGTAGTACAGTTTATTATATTAACCTTGAAACTCAATATTCGCCTGATAAAAGATACCAGTTTCAGAGGCAACTTCTTGCAAGAAGCTGTATGTAAGTACTCCTCATAACAACAACTCCCCCGCAGACACAATGGATAATGGTGGCAGCTGAGGAGCCAGACAGCTTCCCCCGTTCCTGCACACATTTGTGCAAATAGCATGCACTATGCACGTTTCCGTTTCCGCTCTTTCGGGCTTTACAGGCGTTGCAATTGTCGCTTGTTGCAACGACAGCCTCCGCCATTTTGTCTCTGAACGGGAGTCTGTGTCTGTGTTCAGTATGAGTGTGTGTATACTGATGCATCGGTGTGCTGGTGGGCCACAGTCTGGCGCACATGGCGCATACTTTATGCATAACAAATGGCTGCTTAGTATATTGTTTAATTTATCAAGCATGAATTATTTATGTCGATCTGCGTGTCGTCCAATGAAATAAAGTGCAAATGCAAAACTTGAACTTTGCTGGAGAATTTTGCAAGGAGTTACTTTGTTCGGGCACTGGAAATAATTTTTATGTGTTTTCTACCAAAAATGAATCTTTTGAAACTTAAAATTACAACGATTGGGTGAATAACAGAACAAAGTTATAACATACTCATATCTACTCGGAAATAAACATGTTTTCGAAATTTGTCAAAGATTCTTGTTAATATAACTAGAAACATTATTTTTGAACTTTTGATAAATTCATAGACGAATTCATATAGCTCCTCGACTGAATATGGACCAGGATAATGGTGAGTAAATAAATACTTAAATTAAACTTGATGTGATCTTTATGCTGCTCTAATCTCCCCCAAAGCCGCTGTCAAATTTGTACCAAAGGAGCATCTTGTTTCCGCTGTAACTACAGATACTGACAAGTACATGGGGCCATATACCTGCTGGCACTGCCATGATTATGTCCTTGGAGGTGTGATCACTATTTGCGGTCACATGTTCTGCTGGACTTGCCTGTGGCCCTTCGTGGCCGATAAGTCACATCCGGAGTGCCCGCAGTGCCAGACAAGACTGTTTCTGCACGAGGACATCATACCATTCTATGGCGAAGGACCCAATGCCAGACCAGAGGAAAGTGACTTTCTGGCCGAACCAGGGGCAGTACCTCGTCCCTCAGGTATATGCTTTACTGGGCACGATGAGGACGAGTCTGTGGACCAGAACGAAGATGTGAACGAAGGCGAGGATGTGGACCAAGATGCGGGTGGGGATCAGAATGAGGAAGTGGACCAGGACGTGGGCGTGCACCAGGATGAGATCGCACCGCCATTGGGCCAGGTCCCGGAGGTCCCGGAGGACCAGGCTATCCCTGAAAAAGTGCAGTTCCCGAAGGTCGAATTCACAGTAACGTGTCTTAAATGGCTGCAGGTGATCTGCGCCGTTCTCATGCTCCTCATATGGTGCTTCATCTCACTGATCTAGTTTATTTATTTAACAATGTTTTACTTTGTTAATTATTTGTTTCCTTTTCAATGCTGAAAGGACACAATAAATCTATGTAAGTTCTTACCAAAGCAGCAAGACTAGCAAGTAAAACTGTTTTCAACTTTCTATTTTGAATTCCTCTTAATTTTTCGTAATTTATTTCCTGTTTTATTAAACATTTATAAGCAATATTTTTTCTCTTAGTGCACATTCAAACCTCCTCTGATAGGCCTGTCGAACAAATCAAATTTATGTGCCACCTAATGGAGTGTATGCATTCCCAGTTGTATTTACTGTACAGGTAGACAACGCTTGGGCAATAAAATATTGCATTGTTGCGGCCGCCAGGAGCAACTTATTTCCACTTGTTGAAATGAAATTTTCAATTGAATTGCATTGTGCGTTGTGTGTGTGTGCTGGTGTCAAGAGCTCTAATTTAGATTTATTTCGGTTGATTAATATGCATTCGAGTAAGTGAGTGTGGGCTCTGGCTCTGTGTGCCCTGAGCTCTGTGCTGAATTTGGCAGTTGATAATTGCAGGCGGAGCTCTGGGGCCAAAAGTTGCTGGCAGTCCTTGGGATAAATGGGAAATGCTTTTCCCAGAGATTGTGTGAACACAATGGCACGTCTGAGGGGGAGACAAAAAAAAAGAAAGACACAAAAGAAATGCACGACAATGTGCGGAGTTGCCTTGAGGTTAAGGTTCAGCTTTCGGATAGGGGCGGAGCGGCATCATTTGGAGCTCACTTCAAGCCATATTGTGTACAGATAACGTGTCTATTCAGACGAGAACTGATACGAGGCCAGCAGGAGCAGCAAGCTTGACTTCCTTGTGGCTTGAGTAACAAGTTGGGCATAATGCGGAAGCTAAAAACTGTTGCATACTTTTATGCGCTGCCACAAGCTATCGGCACGAGGACCTCAGAAATGCCGAGCAGTAGCCAGCCACCTCCTCGTAGCCACCCGACAGGACGACGCTTATCACCGCAAAAGTTTTCACCACTTTTAGAGTCGGTGTCTGGAGCCGAGAGACTTTTTGCCGACGAGCTGTCATCGCTCAAAACTTTGCAGCCGGAGCGGCATTCCAATTCTGGCTTTAAAACTCCACAGAAAAAAATATAAAAAAACAGAACAGGGACAGTCCAACTTTTGTAAAACCAAGCTCTGCTACGTTCTAATTGCCATTATCTCTAATTACAACCAACATGCATTAAACACGTCGCATCAAAGGGTCACATTTCACATCCTGCCTGTCACGTGGATCTCTAATTGAAACTCACATATTACATGGCAGCTAAAAACAAAGAAAAATATCCTGAAAGCAAGGATTTTTTTAAAGGATATATAGGAATTTCTGTCTAGATCTACTGGAGATTAATATAAAACTTCTTTTTTTCTTTCTTAAACGAACGATTGAAAAATCATATCCTCTTACCTATTCAACTAAATGAACTTAATTCGATTCATTTGTGCAGCTGTTTTACATAAACTTTTTTGTGCTTTGCAGCATGGCGGCAATGGCTGCTAATTTCCCGGCAAAGTTTTTGGATTTTTCAGGCTTTGAAATTGAACAGTACAGCACAGCAGCGAGCAGGCAGTGACTGGAAAATGTGAGATTTCCCGCGGGGCATTTAACTTTTAATCCATCAAAATGCTTTCGACAACGCGGCTGCTCCTGTCGATTGCCAAGGGAAGGGGAAAATTGTTTTAGCAAACAGACGCAAAAAATGAGAAACCTCGGGCAAATAATAAAATAAGAGAGAAAGAGAAAAAAAAACCAGACAGTCTGTCTGCGACATCCCATCGAAGGCCGAGAACGCTTTTCATTATTCCGTTCAACTCGCGTTTAAGGCAAATGAATCCTTGATCCCCGGAGACAAAGGACGGCGGCGCGTCTCTCGGCTATAAATCCATGCGAAATGTGTATGTGTGCAATGTTCCTTTTTTTTGCGGATAAATTGGATTATAATCTGTTTTAATTGGCGAGGCCCAAAGGCCGCCCTAAGTCTGGGAAACCCCAATGAAAATTAGCCACAGAATTACGCAGTCTGATGCCCCTTTCATTAGTCTAATTGTGACTCTTGGGCGACCCATCTCGGTGATTAGGCCCGGCCTTTACCTTTCTAGCCAGAAGTCGGCACGAACCCATGCGTGACAGTGTTAAGTCGCAGCCGGGCCAAAACCGAGCTGTGAACCCAAAGCCAAGTCTCCGTTTAGGTCCATATGTGTGTGTGTGTGCGGCTTTTAATTAGAGGCAAACAATGCCGCATGGCTTTCAACCTTTCGCCCCGCATATTAACATATGAACGGCAACTAAAATGTCAGCGGCGAGACTGCAAAGCCGGCGACAAAATCCCGGCCACAATGACCAGGGATAGTAGTCGTGTGCCACCGAAATCCTGGCCACAATTAAGCAACTCAGCCGGCTCAGGTGGGCGGTGGGCGGTGCCTCAGCTTACTCTCACGCCCACTCCTCTTAACCCGTCCAAGAAGACAAACAGCCATGGCAGCCAGTGTTCAAACAAACTTGCAAGTTTCCCCAAAGTTCCGCTCCTGTTGCTTTTCCAGCTGGCTTTTCCTGCTTTTCCACTCCTCTGTCTGTGTGCGGCGAAAGCGCACATTTGACTCCCGACCTCCGCTCACATTTGTTTCCCCGAAGCCCGAACGGGGGAGTACGTAAATTGCGGTGCTCAGTTAGTTTTGCTCACGATTTGCCGGCCAGTTATGAGAGGTCCGAGGGAGTGGCGCCATCCATCATTCCACTGGTCAAGATGGTGAGCATTGTGTAGCGACATCATCATTTATCCTTGTTAGTGCGAAGCCACTGACTGGAATTAGAGCACTTTCCTTTTATATTTGTGTGTACTTTTTTAATTACACAAATGTAAAATTATAACCAGAGTGATTTAGTTTAATTCTGAAAATGTAAATTGCAGATTTTCATAAAGTTATATGCTAACTAATAAACATAAACATATTCGTATTTATGAAAACATTCCGTTGGGTATTCTCTTTAACTTTTATTATGATACAGAAGTATCTCCTCCATATCATGAACATTTAATTAACAAAACACTTGCGTCGTAACATCGCAGCTTATGGGGCACTTAAGGACATTAATTTACTCCGCCACGAATGGAGAAAATGCTCGAGTAACCGCACTCAACTAGTTACGACCATTCCGCATTGCTGAAGTCCTGAACTCCATAAGGATAATATTACTCTCATGCAGCCACTTCTACTCGGAATGAGGACTATTGAGTGACTGCACTTATTGCTCTATTTATATGCAGGAAAAATATATGATTTGCGAAAGGGAAATCAGGCAGAAAAATAAAGTTCAAGTATGATTCGCTTATGCTGCATCAGTACCTAACAATTTCCACAATTGACTTGGCAACTTCAAGTATCGCACGTGTGGAAATCGAATGCAAATACCTTCATGTCGTTGCGTATACAGATAGTTTGAACTCTAGTAGGTCATAGAAGTTGCCTACAAGTATGTTTTATATATATATATAATTGGCAATATAATTTCTGAAGAGCTTGCCAGGATTTTCTCCCCACTGCTGGTCATCAGAGAGCACTCATACGCCCCGTGGCGTACATCATAAGCCCTAATTGAAAGTGCCTTCTCCCCTCCGGAGCTGGAATCAATTAAAAATTCAACATTTACGCGTGCATATGCCACTTAAATAACCAATTCGAGAGCCAACCCACAGGGACACACCCTTGTCCTTATATTTTCATAAATTTATGCACCCCTCGAACTAATTTCGACTACAAGGGGGAGTTGTGTGTTTTTTGCCCAGCTTTTTCCCATTTTTGCATATTCTGTGGGCGACGACGGCGCTTGACCCCAGATTGGGTGGAGTGACCTCGACCAATATTTTCGCCCTTTAAATTGCCCTTTCTGGGCAGGAAGAGCGAGCTTTCCCAGCTGCCATTTAAATGCTGCACGCAGCACTTCTCCAGAAGGAGAGTGCGGCCCGGATCGGGTATTGAGCCAAGTTGAGTTGGCGCCATAAATTCCGAGAGTTGCCATTAAAAATTACAAGTGCTGACAGCGTCACGTTCTCCTCCACGGCATGTCAGGAGGAGGAAATGCTCTTTATTTATTTTCGTTGCTCGGCGTGTGTGTAGGCCCTGGGAGCGTGTGTTTGCTTTGTCATACGTGCGCGCAAATAAATATTTGCAATTACATATCGTATTTATCAAAAAATGTGTGCCATGAAAGGAGCTTCCTTTCGATTTAGCCTCGCCTCATAATTGTTTGCTCTCGACTTGGCCCAAAACCCAAACAGAACCGGAACCAGAACCACCATAACCTGGCCCAGACAAATGCAAATAAATCTGTGGAAATTCCCCAGTTTCCCAGTTCCCAGCTCGCACAATACATTATTTGATTTTCTGTGTACATTTGCATTTTCATTTCAAAACACATGGCAAATTGATTGCTTTTACGGCTCATTTTGCCGACGCACTTGAACGCCGCTCTCTCGGCTCGTTAAGATATTTATTTCACCTTTTCTGCCGCATAAAGATAGCGCTCAGTCTTGCCCCGATTCGCAAATAGAATATGGCAGCCCGTTGAGTTTATATTTACGGCTGCTTGATGGCCTGTTTGTGTTTCCTGTCTGCCAGATAAGTGTCGTTCGTTGGGCGTTGAATGGCGGGAAACTTTCATTTAATGTTCCATAAAAAGAAGTTTCCCAACTTTAACTGTTAAAATATTTTGAAAAAATTCAAGAGCAGAAGGAAATTGAAGTTTTAGAAATAAATTGGGGTATGTTTGTGTATACCTGCAAGTCTTACAAATGAATTATTTGCTTTGAAAATTGTAGTAAGGTCTTTAAAAAAGTATAATACTTCCCTCATCTCTTATATCTCAAATCAAACTATAATAGAACATTCATAGCTAACATTTCGATTTGGAATACCCATAATTGGACTGGGGGGTGTGGGGAAGCCCGCCTTGAGTGCATATCAAGCTATTTAGTTCTATTGTTCGGCTGCTGAAATCAAATCAATGTATTGTTGCCCCAAACTAAACTGTTCACACCTCCCTCTGAACACCTCCCCCTCGGGGCAGGGTGTGCGTGAGTCATAAATTGATTTTCCCCGCTGCGACCGCGTCTTTTGTGTAAAGCTTCGCTCGACTTAATCGCACCTTTTGACGCCTTGTTAATGCCCTACCCTCCAGCAGGGGTTTCCCAGCCATATATCTAAAGTACCCTAACCCGAACCCGAACTCAAACCTGGAGCTGTTGCACTTGGCTGGAGGGGCGGCCACTCCCCGGGATGTGGAGCCCACATCTCTTCCAGCGGACTGGTTGCGTGCGGTGCGCAATTTATTGCAGCGCTGTAAACACTTTTTCGACATGCCCTCGCAGTTCGCAGGCCGAGCCACTCATCAGCACACTTTGTAGTTCAATTTCAATTGCAAAGCACACGCACAGGGCGGTGGTGCGTTTCGGTTGGAGCGGGAGGGGAAAGGTGAGGCGGGGCACATCAAATTAGTTAACGTGTTCTTTTTGAGGCTACAGGATACTGGTACAAAAAAAATACATGTTGAATAAAAAGAAGGAACTTTTTGAGAAGAAATATATGTTGTATATATTACAACACTTATTAACAATCTTTTTGTAGACAAAACATATTTATAAGAAAAGGATATATAAAATATTTATCTTAAATAAAATAAATTGTGGCAAAAATTACAATTGATAATTGCAATATATTTATTTTCGGTTGAAGTTTAAAATCTTAATGAAGCCTTTTTAATTCTCAGATTTCTTTATAAATTTTTAGCATATTGAAAAGGAGTACTTTAGGCTTTTTATTAACCTTTTTTCAGTTTATCCTATATCTTAAATTATTTCTCTAAGTGCCCCCTGGTTGCGCCCCTCAAAAGTATGCAGCAAACGAGGCAAAAGCGCAAAGGCAGAAGAGCAGCCGACGCACACGCCCCATTCGTGGGTCAGGATCTTCCTTTGCCACCACACCGAATGGTTTCCCTCGTCATCCACACGCAGCGCACACGAAAATGATTTAATGGCCGTAATGTTAGTTGAATGGTTAATTCACTTACGTTTATGGCCACCGCCGAACCCTGAACTCAGGACACACAGAACTGAGAACTGAGAACTCAGAACTCAGAGCTCACAACCCGCAACCCAAGTCCCGGACACGGAAACGGACATGAACACATATACGTACGCGTACGTACGGGGTGCGGACAACCTCCCCCGGGAACCATTGCCGGAACATATGCTGGGCTGCAGTCGCATGTGTAATTATTGTTTAGATTTTATGCTGCCGCCGCGGCGGCGGCTTCTTTAATGTGTTTATAACGTATGAGTAATGCGGCCATTTGGGCGCGCTTCATTTGAAGTCCTTGTGCTTTTTAATTAGACATGAAGACCCAGGCAGGCTGCTGGACCGAGTTTGAAGAGTGTCATCAATCTCCGCTCTGAGTTGGTGGGAGGTCAGCCCATAGCCAGCGCCTGGCCACGCCCTTGGCGGTTCATTTATTATTCGAGGTCGTCCCTCATAGTTTTCCCAGGCACAGAACATTTCTTATGCGCGTATGTGTCTCTGACGTGGCAATAAAAACTTTTTCATTAAGTTGAAGAAAGCGAGCATTTTGGTTGAGGGAAAGGGACGAGGACTGGGCGTGGGGCTGAAGCTCTCAGAATGGGCATCGGAATGGCAATTCTCAATGCCAGACCGCATCCGGTTCCCTGAGGGATGGTGTGATGGCTCGAGAGAGAGCTGCTGCCCACAAATTCCGTAGCGTAGTTTATGAAAAACATTTCACGTCAATGTCAGTCAACAAAAGTGACAATTGGCAATGCATACATCACTCGGCCCTTCCACATATACTCTCTCTATATATATATATACTATATTTGTCTGGATCTGGGGGGGAGTGTGGGTGTTGATGTGACAAACGCTACGTGCATGACAAATCAACTTCCAATACAGACAGATTACGAGTTTATGCAATCACTTGAGACTTGCGGGCTGTATCCCTGGACAGTTTGTGTCTAAAATTGAGGCAAAAGAATACGGAAATAGCACAAATAAATAGCAACACCTTTATATATATATTTTTGGATAGCTGTCTGAAGGAATAAAAATATGTAAAAGGAAGTGAAGAAGGATAACAATATTAGGTGGTTGCTTTAATTAAAACACATAAACCTTGAGTGTTACCTTTAGAACAAGTCGACTTCCCAGAACTAAGCTAAATCATAAATTGTTCTTATTGAAAGTTTCATGTTCTGTATTGTAGGATTATTTTATTTATTTCTCTTGTCCAATATTTCCTTCTGTATTCATTGCAATCCGTTTTAAATGTAAATCCGGGTTGCCGCCATATGGCTGCTCACATTCACATATAGTATAGTGTCTGTAGGCTGAGTTCCGGGTAAATAAGAATGTCCTCCCCGCTGGCATATTGCAAATTCAATAAGACTTTTATTAGGCCCAATTTACATGCCTTGCCGTTTTTTATATATTTTTTATTGAATTTTAAACAGCTGCCGTGCCGATGTGACAACACAGAGAGTGCGGAAAATTGACGGCCGGAATGGGTGTGTGTGTGTGTGTCAGCTGTGGGAAATGGCGGTGGTGGAAAATATAAGTACGAATGTTTAAACGTGTTCCCGGCAAATTGAGAAATAATGCAAATATGACTGGCCATAAAGTGGCTTAAATGCGAACCGAAAAGCTGTTATTTGTGAGCCCGAGGCAGAGTCCGGTAATTTCTTTTTCCAGCAAAAAACACTGCTTTCGGATTTTGTGAAATTTTCTAATTGACACGCCACAATGACGGCGGCGTACATTTTGGGCAGTTTTGCATCGCCGGATCCGGATGCGCACAATTAGCATATGGAGGGGTGTGGCCTGGACGGGGTGCATCCGCTTCTGGCGCCGCTTCAAATTAATTACGCCAATGCACACACACGAACAAGAGCCGAGACAACAAATGCGGCACATGTGTCACTTTTTCCACTGAGATCCTTGCAAATACAAACATACAGATACAGAGATAGAGGCCGCCGCAAAAGTTTGCCTGCTAAGCTCAGAGGGGGCATCTTGGCCCTTGTTCTGGCATTTGCAACATCCGCTGCAGACTTGCGGCAACACCAGCCACAGCACAGCGACACTGGCATTCGGCAAGTGTTCAGGGCTTTTGCCGGAGAAATGTAATTATTTACTGTTCAACAAGTCTGCCCGGGTCTCAATAAACTG
Organism: Drosophila punjabiensis; assembly: GCA_008042585.1. Classification (NCBI taxonomy): domain Eukaryota; kingdom Metazoa; phylum Arthropoda; class Insecta; order Diptera; family Drosophilidae; genus Drosophila; species Drosophila punjabiensis. Next base: position 17,712 of record VNJR01000658.1, read on the forward strand.
CCAGTTGGAAAGTAAAAGGTCCGGCTTAAGGCAAACACAATGCGAACAGGCAATTAATGCTAAAATAATGTTTCCCTCAGACACCGACACCGACTCCTGCTCCGAGGCTGCATCGGAGATTTCTAATGAATATGTCGGATGAAAGACGCATTCCTCCGGGCGGAGAGCACATAATTCAGGAATTAATTAATCAACTTGAAATGTGGCAGTAGCCACAGTCCGCCCTCCGTCCGAGTGTGTCTCGGTTTGTGTGTGCTTAAGTGGAAAAAGCAATAAGCCAAGAAACCATGGTATTTAGCAATAAAACAAATATGCAATCCATATACATACTATATAAAGGAGGAATAAGGTCCGTCCCCGACCGAATCGGTTGCATTAAAACGAATCAGCATGAAGCGAGCGGCGGATGTGTGGAATACTTCATCGCCAGATCCCGATACCGATTCCGATTCCAATGCCAATGCCAATCCCCTGCTCCGCTAATGAGTCATTGATGCGCACACAGGAGCTCGGCTATCGGAGGGAACCACTTGCTTCAGCTCCTCGTCTGGCTGCCTGGAATCGAGGAAAGCCGCACAACAGCAGCAGCAGGAATACATATGCAATAAATTGCTCCACGGCACGCTGCATGTTTTCATTTTAATTGGTTTTTCTTGTACAAGTCAATGCCTGATCCAGGATCCGGGGGATGAGCCCCATCCTGGGGGCCGTCGATACCGTTATCCGATACCAAGTGCAAATGGCTGTAGCCAAGATACGGAGTTGGAGATGGGTTACACTGGGAAAAACCTAAATCAAACAATATTCGTAGAAATATATTCACAGAAAATAGCTCAATAAATAGAAAGATTAGATTATTTAAGAATAATCTATAAAGTAATTTACTATAAATAAAAGTGAGCTTAAACTTTTTCCAGTGTTTCACAGAGAGCAGCTCCCCGGGAAAGTGGCATTTTAGTCAGATTAAGCAATTAATTGATGGAATCGGTGAGTATCTGTTTGCCTTTGAAAAACCCCTTAAAGCTGCCATAGGAAAGGACTTCAATCAAACTGACAGCTGCACTAGGTTCTGTCATAAATCCTCAAAAATCAACGCACTGATTAACGGACGACAAATGCGTTGACTACGTGTTGCGAATGCGGATGTGGAGGCGGGCAGATGATGGAGAGCTGAAAACAGGCAGGAGCAGGAACAGGAGCAGTAAATGAGAAATCCGATTTAGCCAAAATGAGGACGAACGGATGCTGGGCCGCAAAACTAGCCAAAAAACTCTGTTTCGCTACAATCTGTGTGGTTGACCTTTGATTAGCAACAATAAAAGTGCTGATTGCTGGACTGATTGCACCGCCCCAGAGCCCCCACATCCTGTGGGTCGAATTATGTAGATTTGATGAACACATTTTAGATTGAAAACGGACACCCGCAACCATATTTGGTGCAATCAAGGGCGGGGTGAGGCCAGCAATTGGTCTAAGGCTAGAGGGGATATAGTTAGGAATGGGAATAGGGATGCGTAAGGGTGTTGGGAAGGATCAGTCAACCAATCTGGCCGGCAAACACTTGGCTAACCTGTGGGAATATCATCAGAACCAGACCCAGCACCAGGAGCAGGAGCAGCAGCTTGTTGTGCAATTTTGATGGGCCATAAAGCCGACTTTGTTCGGTTTAGTGGCCGTTGCTAGGAGAGTAACTCTCTACAGTTTTCTGGTTTTTATGTTTGATTTAACGGCAGTTCGAAGCTGTCGTTTCGTGTTTGCTTTCCATTTGGCCCCGGTTGCCAGGCAAGGACACCAGTTCATCCGACACCGTTCCCCCCAGCTACCCCCCAGTCCAAATCCCATATCCCAATCCCGCCCCCTGCCAGTACGCAGTACATTTTTCAAAGCAAACATTTTCCTTGGCACTGGCAAAATAAAGATTTATGTAAAATTTGACGCGTAAAGTTCAACAAAAGCAAACCGGAAACCGAACTCCCCCTAGTTCTTCCACCGAATTTGGTCCGTATTTATTTACCTTTTTCCCTTTTTTTTTTTTTTTTTGGTACCAGCGCCCTTTGTGTTCCCGGAAATATGCAAATTCATGCAGGATTTTTAGAGCACTGCAAGGACCGCACATAAATTCCCACTCATGTGGGCGAAATTTTCTTGGAACCAACTCTCTCTCTCTGGTCAAAAGCGAAATCTGATGGCATCAATCGAATCTGAAGGCGAGTGCCGGAGATTGCCTGGCATTTGTCAAAAGTCAAGGGCAGGAAAGTGAAAGGATTTAACATTTATATAAAATGTCAGGGTTTCCTGACATTTTTCTTTTTTCTGGATTTTTTTTTTATTATTTGGAGAGTGTTGGACTCAACAGTTGTCTGGTCAAAAATGAGACTTCCTCCGGCAGTGCATCAATGGTTCAAAGTGGGAGTGACCAATGGTTGTCTGTTAACTGCACTACAAAAACTTCCTTGTTTTTACCTAAATTGTTTGCATATTTTTGTAGTTTTGAATGGAAATTCTTATTGGCATTTGGTCTGAAAAAAGGCAGTTAGTGAGCCAGTCTCGGAGACTCTCCGATGAGACCACAAGTTTACCACGTTTACTTAGGACATTATGGCATTTGGTTTGAAGACAATTTTTATAGAATCTGAGTTTGAGCTTTAAGTTTGTAGTGCTTTAATGTTTAAGGTTAGAAAGTTATTTTTATTTAAATATAAGCTATTAAAAACTGACAATGAGAAATTATCCGAACAAAAATTAATGCTTTTTTGGCTAAGTTCTGATTTTTTTAAGGTTTGGTAGTTCGATTTTTTCTGGTCTGATTTTTTAAAGCTTGATTTTTTCAAGCTTGATTTGTTTAGACCTGATTTTTTTAGGCCCTGATTTTTTTAGCCCTTATTTTTTTTTATTTTTGTTCAAAATGTTCTGTAGAAAATGAATTCTTAATTAACATTATAAGTTTTACATTAATATTTAACAAAATTTTGCACAGTACTTTGAAGTGTTTCGCATAAACTATTCGCTTGTTGGTCATGTTCAAACTGAAAATGATTTACACTCCATCCATTTTTTTGGTTCTCGGGAGTCGCCGAACTCAATGACTATTTAATGACAGTCACTGAGTTTAGCCCTTAAGGTCCGAGTCCTAATTAAGGAGATGGTGATGGCACTCACATGTCGGGGATTTTCCCTCGCATTTGGATGTGGAAAACGGCGCTTAGCCACCGCAGACGCTCATAAATAAAGGAGTAGCTCCATAACACGCTCCGTCTGCGCGAGCTTTGCTCTTTTGATTCTATTTCCCGGATACGGGTTTTCGGTCATTTTCAGCTAAGGCCCGGCCTTCGCTTTTCCATTTCACGGCCAACTGCGTCGCGGCATGCAAAATTCCACCGGCAACTGCATAAAGGGAAACAAATTCGAGGGAAATGGGAAAGCGAATGGAAAGCGAGTGGAAAGCGGGGCAGGGGGCAAATCCCATGGATACGGGGAGGGAGTTGCTCCCCCCCAATAATACTCGGAAAATGCTTTTTCGGTTTGATTTCGCTTTCCTCCTTGTTGGCCATTCATGAGTTTTCATTTCATTTTCGCTTATTGCTTACATTTTGCGTTCTGTTGCCGAGTTTCCCATTTCTAATTTTGTGCTTTCCACGGGGATGAGTGCGACTGCGAGTGTGTCTGTGTGCATGAGTGTATGAGTGTGGATTTCTCTTTCACAACAAAATAGTTTTGGTTTTCCCGCCGCCTGCACTTGGCCCCAATGGAGATAAGAGGCAAAGCGGGGGATTTCCCGTGGTGCGAGTGTGTGAGTGTGAGTGCCCAGATCTTTGCATGTAAAATAAAAGCTTGGCTGAAATTGAAAAACTTTTCCAATATGTGCTTTTTCTTGCTTTCGTTATCCATTTTATTATTGCATTATATTCGTATGTGGATGCAGCTCTGCGGATATTTTTATTGTTTCATTTCACTGGCTCCGATATTTTTTATTCCCTTTCCTGGGGGCGTGAACTGGAGGCAGGGGCGTGGCATTTATGATATGCTGCAGCTGCAGCTCCTAATCCCATTCGAATTGGAACTCTGTGCAGTTTCCACAAATCCTGCCAAGTCAGGTGAGACGCGTGCAAATTGAAAATAAAGTCCACATGTGTCACCCAAAAAATCTCAGAACTCTAAAGGGGAAAATCAGAAAATCACCAAATCGTTGTATTGGAAAATCTGAAAATCTGAAAATCCCTTTAGCCTTTCGAGGGAAGTGTAATGTTATTACGCTTTTTCCGGCACATTTTTAATGGCCACTTTTTGTGAGCCAAAGTTTTTGGCTAATTATCCCAAGGGAAAACTTCCTCGCAGGTTTTTTTCCTTCCCCTTTTTTTTTTGGCAACAATCAAAAATGACACTTGGCAGCGGCAAGTGCCCACATTGGGGATAAACAAAGGAAAAAAAAGGGTACGACGAAGGGAAATAAAATTAATGCGTGGAAATTCATAAGCCCCGGACGTTTTTCTGGACAGTCAAGTTGGCAATTTGAGGCACATTAAGCGACTTAATTACATGCGGCCATTTAATTTTATTTTTCCTTGGCCGTGGAAATGGCCCTGGAAATGGCTTCTGCACGCATTTAACTGCCAGATTGCACTTGCAGCCAGTGACAGCTGCATCAAATTGACATTTTGCGGAAAATGCCATAAATCAGCCGGGACAAGCGCGAAGTCCGAGCGGAGGAGGAGGAGGAGGAGCAGGAGCGGGTCAAGTCCTGGGAGATATACGAATATGAATACGGGGTCCCAGATCCAGAATCAGGACATTTTCTTGGCCTGACAGCTGCGAAAACGACACTCGCAGCCTCATATTTTAATGTATGACTGCGTATAAATAAAAAGTTGTCCTGCCGAGGACTCTGTCAGTTAATTTCACGCTGCCAGGCTCTGTGAGTGGGCCGGGATGATGAAGTGCGTCTGCCCACAACGGGGCATTCGCAGATACACATGCACAGAGCAAAAAAATAAACACTCTCTTGGCTCAATAAATTATGGCCTGCTTATATTGGTTATTGGTAAGTGAAAATAATGGAAAAACTCTTTAGGAGAATATATATTATTCAAGAACTAAGCTGTGTTTAAGGAGTTAAAGTTATCTTAACTTACAAAATCTAGTTTTGAATGTAATTATCTTATAATTCAACAATAGTTACTATTCCTTTATTGTCTTCAACTTTATATGAACTTTCCCAACTAATAGGCTTAAATTTAACTATGAAACTCTGCTTTCTGTGCTTAAATATGAGGATAACATATTGCTCCATAGAACATAAACATAACTGCAAAAGGGGATAACCCTTTGCCATATATGTACATATGAATATATATATATTTTACGACTGACATAGGGGCAGTCCGACCCCAAACACAATTGACAGCCATATTTGCCTATCTTAATTCCTTGTCACAAACGAAATTGGCACTCACAGGCCGAAATGTGTGTGAACGAGTGTGCGGGAGTGTTACTTTGGGGACAGCTAACTGGCTGATAAACGGAACAATTAAAACCGGAAATAAAGTAACCGCATGCGGCGAAAATCGCTACTTTGATTGCCCTTCAGTGGGCGCTTATCGGAAAAGTCGCCCTTCCTTCCCTTCTCCATGCAGTCGGAAAATGTGGGGTGGGTGGCTGGGCGACCTTGAGCTGGTGCAAGGTTTCACCCGAAATTGTGCTCACACACACACACTTTGACACACTGAAAAGCTGAATCAAAGTTGGCCAAAAATCCCCCTCAAAACTCGATACCTTGTCGATTGCAGCTAATTATGTAGCTCAGTGCCACATGGCAATTGTTGCTTCGCTCCGCTTTGCTCTTTCGATATCTGGCTTTAATTGTGCGTGGGTAAGGTTGCATTTAGCGCATTAGCCGAGGGCTCCTCGCATTTCCCAGCACACAGCCCACAATTTTCCTGTAATTTGCTTGTAAGCTCTCTTTAATTCAGCGGAGCGGAGTGAAGCAGCAACGCATGCCCTCTCTTAGTTAAGGCTCTTAAGCAATTTCAACTCTCTGAGGTTCAGTAAGTCAGAAGAGTCTCGCATGTTTTAGCTTTTTTACGGAGCTTGAACTTGATTTCAAACAGCTTTTGACACAGAGCAAAGAATATGGTATCAATTTTGATTTGAAATTAATTTTGAAATGCTTTATCAAACATTTTGAGCCAATTAACCACCACTTTATAAATTAAAGGGTAAGCATTTCATAAACAAATATCCAAAAATGCAAATAAAGTCACCAGTAAAAGTCTTTATATTCATTTAGAAATCAATATTCTTGTTTTTATTGAACACAATACTACAACTAGCTGATCGATGTTGAATGCCGGTTTGGATGACAGTTTCCCCTTTCTGTGGATAGCAAACATTTGATACAAATATTCGTCTGTGGCATGAATCGTCCGCCGCCAAAGCCTTCTCTCCTCGAAACTTGCCGGATACATTAAATAATTTACACCAAAAGGGGGACTACTACAACTCGTATATGGCGAAGGAGTTGAGTTAGATTCGCTAGGAAAGGACAGAGGCGGGCTTGATGACAGGTCCTGGCGGTGGTGGTGGTGGTGGTGGGTGGTTGGCTAATGGCACTACACAGTAGCTATTAATGGCCTAATACATTGAGCGGCATTTAGAATGGGCGGAAGATGGCGTTAAGTCCTTCAGCCGCGCCATGTCAGCAGGCTCCAACCGCGGCTGGGCTTCTTTGTGCTGGTGGCCAGCTCCTCCTGCTGCTGCTGTTGCTGATCCTGCTGGTCCTGCTGATCCTGCTGCCGCTGCTGCTGCTGTTGCTGATTCTGCTCTATATAGGTGCGTAGTATGGTATGCTTGTGTACGGACTTCTCAAACTCGGCCGCACTGGGCCGGTACGCCTCGAGCTTGCTCTGGTAGCGACCGACTGCCGACTGCGAGGGCTCGGTGGTGTAGGCGTGGCTGCCGCCACGCGACGCGCTGCCAAACGAGCTGCCGCCAGACGCCGATGGTACCGCTGCCTGTGGGTGGAATCGGGAGGGGACGGGATAGGGAAAGCGGGTGGGTGTGGTTTTCGGATTATTGAACTGTGCTCGGTTGTTGTAGCTGAGTTGGCTCTTGTTAATGTTGTTAGTCGGCGAATTGTTATTGGCGGCGGCTTGGCCTTGACTTTGAACTGGGCTGCTGTTGTAGCCGTACTCATACGTTTCAATGCTGTTTGCTCCATAGACGCTGTTGGCCGCAGGCGCAGCTCCGGGTGCGGCACAGAGGCCTTGGTAGCGGGACGAGGGCTTCATGCCGTAGGTGGAGCAGGAGGGCTTGCCCACCTCATAGGGATTGTAGCCGACCACGTTGCCACTGGAAAGAGGAGACATCAAAACTTTAGAACCTTGAACTAAACGTTAAATATTTTATAACATTTTGTGTAGCTTATTTCAAACATTAATTTTAATCTCTAATGATTTATATCACTGACCTCAAATATAAAGCAATTTTTATGAATATTAAAATGAATAAATTTCTTGAAATCACTTTCTTATTAGGCTTTATCTTCTCAATAAACCTGTTTTGCCTCACATACAATAACTGAGTCAATTTACAAATTCTCCTCATTTTTATTGATCCACTTTTTTGTCGGATTTTTTGAATTATTCTCATAATTAATCTTAAGTATAACCTGAACTTACCCAGGTCCATAGTTGCAGACGTAGAGCTTGTTGTACTTGCTGGCGTCCTTGTATTCGGCATATCCACAGCCAACGAGACTGGTCTCGCCCCAAACTAGCTGCGAGTAGTGACCAGTCTTGGGGGACCAGGCATCCCCGAAGGAGTACTTCTGCACCTCGTTGAACCAACTCTGGATGCGCGAGGGGAAGTCACCATCGTCGGCGTCCAGCGGCACTGTGCTCCAGATTATAGCCAGATTCTGGCCCATCGTGAAGCGATCTATTCATGAATGACAGTAACTTATAAGTCTTTGAACTCGAATTTATTTGGGTTTTTTTGGGAATGATTTTTGGGAAGATGCTGGTGCTGGGCATGCGAGATTAGTCTTAGTGTTTTAAAAGCAGTTCGTGCAGGCATAAGATGGAAGAGATGAGGAATCTTAAGAACTAAACGCATTGTGGGGGACAGCAAACATTTAGAAAATGTAATAAATATTTTAAATCAAAGTTGAATAAGAAAAATGATCAAAAAGGCACAAACATTTCAGCTTATACTTTTAATTATTGACTTAAAGAGTTGGATTAACCAAAATCTTTGGTTAGTCACACTAAATTTGAACAAAAACAAAGTGAATCACTTTTTAATGCAAGGCTTTCGTCATTTTGTATAAACAATTTATCTAAAAGGAATTTCCCCATGATTAATGAGGCAGATTCGGCCAAAATGCATTAGAAAGTGCAATAAAAACAGGCGTATCTAATTTTAATTTCGATTTTAAGCTCTGTCACAACCTCTAAAAATACAGATGATCAATCAATTTATTCAGTGTCCATCACAATGACCTTTACCATAACATGCAGATCTCAAGCCGAAGGAGCCGCGCCACATGCTCTGCGCGGACTCAATCCTGGGAATTTTTTGGTGTGGGAAAGGATGGGAATAGTGTGGAGGATTTGGACCCTCTCGAATCGGTTAACTTACTTATCGTGCGGTGCGGATCATGCCGGAACTGGCAATTGTCGGCCCACTTCTGGGCCCGGGCGGCCAGCTCCTCGTCCCAGACGATCTCACGCATATTCTCGGCACCCGGCTGGCCCGGATAGCGTCCGGTGGCAACGATCTGCCGTAGGCGATTGTGCTCCTGCAAGATGATTGATCTCTCCTCCGTCGTGATGCCCGATGCTGAAATGATTAGGTCGAGATTCGAATAAATTAAAGAGTCGCCGAGAAGCCATGGTATTATAGAGGGAGCGGAGAGGAATATGCATGAGACATGAGACAAGACGACACGCAGCTGAAGGAGAATGTTATAATTTCTATTTTTGTTTGCATTAAAATGCTTGATTTCACGGAGATTTCTTCAGGCGGGTGTTTCTCCTTTGACATGGAGCTCTGAGCCCCAACTTGGAGCCGGTTTTATTGAGCTAATATTTGTCGAAATCTTAGGTAGCCCGACTTGGCTGGCTCTGCCTCGCAGACAACTCAAGTGGACGACAAGTGGAAAAGTGGACAAGTGGCCCGCCTTTGTTTTACATATGTTTTAATTATTTGCCCGGCGACATAATATTCGACACTTACGTGTGCTCCAAATTGCCGGCGATTAGAGTTTTATGTAACCAGCCGGTTCGCTCGGATCAGTGGATCACAAGACATCTGTGGCACTTTCCTTTAAGTCAACCGGTTTCCCCCTAATGTTTGGGCCATTAAAATAGAACACAGAACACAGAACACGAAACGAAACGAAGCGAAATAAAACCAAATGAAATGCAAAACCGAGCGGCGCGTGCTGATTCAAAAGGCGTCAATTAAAAGTCCCCAACGACGGCTATTAGCCGAATTTTGTTGTCGAGTTTGATTTGATTTTATGCCAAAGTCATGGTCCTCCGGCGGCGCCTGACTCATGACGCTCGTTTGAAGTGTGTCAGTTGATCTGCTGGCAGTCCCCAAACTGGCTGCAGTTTAAGCCGAATCGCCCCGCGGGTGTTAATTACTCGGCGAAGCTGGAGACGAGACGGAAGTGAATCCTTGGGCGCGCTTGGGGAGGTGCCCCCATTTCATTTAAATAATTACGCGCGCTTAATAATTTTTAATAATTATAATAATAGCCCCGGCGATGGGCGCTGATTGCCCAACGCGACGTGATAGCATTTAAGCCAGGCTTCCGACGCGGATTCACAGCAGCCCCAGCTTGACCATGGCTCTTGCCGGCCGGTCAAGTGCCGGGACGTGTCTGTCGGAATCAGATTTAAAGTCAGACAACTTGACGCGCCCCGAGTAAATAAATTGGCAGCTTCGCCTCGCTGAAGCTCGCACAAATATATGGGTCTAGATGTCAATACACAGCCCGAGACTCGGCCAAACAAAGCGCCGAGAATGCTAAACACGGCGTTTGCCTCGTCTTAATCTTAATACGTTCCCAAGGTTAAGATCGATTTTTGAGGCTGGACGACTAGGTTCGGGAAAGAGAGTCTCGGCGACTAAAAATAAACCATGAGCGATCAAAAAACTTAAACCAACCGCAGCTGTCAAATTATGCTACATTTGTATCAATGCGAAAACCGGTAGGCGAAAAGCCAAAACCCAGAACCTGGCCCAGAGCTGTGTGTTTAAGTTTAAGGCATCGGACATCAATCACCCGGCGAGGCCTATGGGTTTTTGTTCTGTCTTTTTTTCTGATTTTTCATTGATGCTGCGAGTTGTAAGCTGGCTGCTGCGGTTGCATATTGCGGCTGCTGCGACGAGGGCGGGGGCTATGCAAATTTGTGAACTACCTTCGCTGACAAATTGCACATAAAGCTGTCGATCGGTTTCCGCAACGGACGTATTTACATATCAAAACGAGACAAACTGCTGAGATAATGCTGACAACGGAACGTCAACAGCTCGGCTTCGAGCGGCGCAGCGAAACGAAAGACTCAGACAACGAACTTGGCGTGGAAACCAGACCTCAGCCAAATGCCGACAATATGTTAACAAGTGCTTAACTGCACCGCATCTTGCGCCTTGACCAGGCGTTGACTTCACCTTGAACATGGCGGGGAACGGCACACAGGCACAAGATGGGAAGAGGATCTGCGACTGGGACTGGAACTCAGACTGAGACCGCCGAAGGACTGACGTTGGCAGACGTTGAGAAATCTCAGCCGCATTTAGCGCGAGTTAATTTTCATAGTTATGCTTTATGTTTCGTTTCATTTTCATTTATCATTTACTGATTATCGCTGCAACTAGCCTTGTGCCGCGTCCCCATATTTAATTACATTATTAGCACGGCGGGCTTTTGATTGATGCCGCAGCAAAACGCTTCGGCCACAGACATGAGCTTACCAGCCATGATACCTTTGACATGCGATTAACTTTTGGGACCGTAATCTGGCTGATATCTGGTCCCGAGATATAAAGCGAAGACAGCGCATAAAAGCAATCATCAATCAGCAACGCACACGCGCACTATAAAAAATCTTTTTGTTTTCATTTCCCCATTTTATGGGTGAATTTTTGACTGAATTTCGGGTGTTTCGATCGACGCGTGTGCAGAACAAAGAACAATAAATCGATTGTTTGTGGCCACACTTCGGGCTATTTCTATTTCCAGCTCGTGAGCCACAGATCGAGCTTCGAGCGTGATTCGATCAGCTCAATGACCCATTAAAAATCGAAATCGAATTTTTTGTATAATTTTGCAGGCGCATTTGTGACGCCTTGCCGCTTAATTTGTTTACAAAATTATCTGGCGCCTGTCGCCGCAATTAAAATACCAATCTCAGGTGTCGGTTCAACGAGCTCTTCAGATTGGATTCTCCCCGCTAATCTCTCTAATCGGTTTCAAGGGTTCTACAAGGCTCTTGTGATCTCTGATCTCATTCGATCATGGGGTTGAGTGGCCTTTGCCAGAGCTGACAGTTGATAGGTCAGCCACCTAAAATACTTTTAATCCATTTGGGGGAACTTTGATATATATTTTATTAATTATATAAAACCCGATGTGTGTGTGCGTGGACCGGTTTGCATCCCGGTCGACGCTTAAGTAATATGCCGACCGTGTTTGTTGGTTTTCTAAACTAACATATTTATTATGCAATACACACAGTGTTTAAAACTGGATAATGAAGAAAGGTGACTCGTTTTTTGTGTGTGAGGCTGCGTGTCTATTTTTGGTGAGACCCGTAAAACTGGCCCCCCGAAAGAAGCATTTACATACTAAAGAAAAAAAGTTCTCGAGCGCCCCTCGCTGGCAAAAAGCGAACGCTGATTAAATAGAATTGGTTTTGGTTTTTATGGGCAAATATTTGCACTTCACTGTTTTCATTCACACACAAAACGGAATGGCCGAAACGTGTAGCAAAGTGGACTAGAAATAGTGCTCAAAGGCGAGGCATTCATTTAACCATTTTAGACATGAACTGAGCTTCTATACACCCAAAATTCCTGATCAGCATATCGATTGGGTTTGGGTGGGTTTTGACTACTTACCAATTATCTTTCCATTGCAGGCGAATGCCGCTCCACAGGATATGATCGCGATGGTGAAGGTTAGTAATAACGCACTTGGCTGCATCATTTTGGTTATTTTACTTGATTTGATTAATTTATTGATTTTTTTAGCTTGATCACTTTCTTAAACTTTAAAATATAACCTTTTCTCAAAAGACAGTGTTATATTTGATATTCCATACACTTTTTGATTTTGATATTTAATTTTTTTTGTGGAATTTTGTTATATCACAATTTTGACGGTGGGGTATCAAGGAGTAGCCGCCGTTTGTTGAAACCGAAAAAAAGAGCGACCGAAAAAGCCGACGACTCCAAATCCACTCTCGTGTACGTGTAGCTAGACTTGAAGGCGTTTTGATAACCGCTCGACGGCACCAAAGCTTTTATACCGCCGGCAGCGACAACAGCAACATCAGCAGCGGCAGCAGCAGCGACAGCAGCAGCAGCAGCAGCGACAGCAGCAGCAGCAGCAGCAACATCAGCAGCAGCAACAGCGAAGAAGCTGCCGATCGGAGCCGCTTTTGCTGGCGCAAAGCTGTGCGAAGAGCAAGGCAAGAGAGCGAAACGCTGCGCAGTCGCAGTCGCCGCTTGGCAGACAGGTAAAATGTTGCCAGCTCACCTGTGCGGTCAGCAACATATTCAAAAATTTAACAACGTTGGAATAGAGGTGATCCGATTAAACAATAAAATAGCAGACAGCACAAACTTATTTCTTAAGAAATTTTTATAATTAAATAACACTTTTTGTAAACTTTTTAAAAACTTTTTTTGTATATAAATTCGTGCATTCAGCTTAAATAATAATATAATTTTAACTTTTTACCGTAATTAGTAAATATTTTTAAAATAATCCTCATTTAAAATATTGAAAAAATTTACTTATTATTATCTTTATTTAAGTTTTTAACAGATTCCTAAAACAAAGTTCTAAAAGCTGCTTTATAAAAAGTGTCTGTGCAAGCAACATTTATAGTTGTTATAAATAGTATATAAATATATACATTTTTTATATTTAAGAACAATAGTAAGGGTACAAATTGGCGACAAAAAATTCTCGAAAAAAACCCAACCACAACCGACCGGTAAAAGTACAAATTGGCAGCACTTCCAGGCAACATGCGGCCGAATCGAACGTTTTGTGTTCTTTTGCGGGCCTAATTGAAGATTGAACTTAATATTAATCACGCTGCTGGTTCGGCAACAATCACTCGGCAATCGGGAATCGCCTTCGCGGTGGGCGTGGCTGGGACTTGGGGTCGCTGGGAAAAAAAAACAGCGGCGAGCAGGTGCCCTGCGGCCAGGGAGCCCCATTGAGCACCGCAGCCTCGATCATTTCGCGTATCATTAAAAACCAATAAAAACACCCAATTAAATGCACAGTACAAGAACAAATGCCACTTGATCCTTTCACCGCCGCTAGTGGGACATTCACATCCACGTCCACAGCAACAGGCACAGCAACAGCCACATCTGTGATCTCCCTGCAGTTCTGGCCCTGTTGGGATTGCCTTTGCCGCTCGCATTTCCGCTTCGCGCTGGCTTCTTGCCAAAATAATTACGCGTACAAAACCATTAACAAGTACAAACGATTGCGCCGTCCCAGCATCCCCAGCTTTGCTTTATTTCGGCCCAGTAAAGACCGTGAGATGCACAGGGAAAATAGTTAAGAGTCACTAATTAATAAAGATATATGATATGAGAAGATATTTTATATTTATTTATTTATTTAATACTACTAAATTACTGCTTTTAAAAACCTTTCCTTACTTTACATTTAGTTTACTATATTTTTCCTTAGTGTATTGTGTGCTAACTGGTTCTGTTTATTTCACCTCGTTTTAGTGCCGCCGATGCCGCTGACCATGTTGATGCCACACATGACGTTTTGGGCGAGGACCCCTCTATCTGGGGCTCCGAACTCTGGCCCATTCCCATTCCCAGATTCGGATCCAATCCCAGTGGCAGGGTCCAGTAACCGGCAACTTGGCAACTTGGCAACCGGCGATCTCCGATCGGTGGTTAGTGTTCAGTGATCGGGCAACGGCAGTGGCGTCTCTGCTGGTCCGCTGATTTATTTTATTTCGCGAAAACTACATAAATATTAAAAATTATGCTTTACAGAAATATGAAATAAACATATGCCCGATACACGTTCTTTGATGTTCCTCTTTGCAGCCCAGAGTCGGAGTCGGATTCGGAGCTCCTCCCTGTCGGTGGTTGTTGTCGATGTTTTCGTACTTTACATTTCCTACTCGAGTGTGATTTTATTTGTGGGGGAACCGAGCGCTCATGCAGCAGCTTAAAGCAAACATAATTGGCCTTCGCTTCGATCGGCGGTGTTTGCATTTCAATAAACGGCAAAACCTGCGTGAATCCGTACATTCGTGCGCATGTTGAGCAAAGTATAAAATTCCCGACACCTCGTTTAACTCAATTTAACAGCACTTGGCACCATCCGCCGGTTATCGTGTTTTTTTTTAAGTTTTTTCTTGTATCTTTTTGTTGCTCTTTGCCGCCCCTCCAATGTGCCTTTGTATAGTTTTTTATGACTCAATTTAATGTCTTTCTTGTGCTGCGCGTGTGCTGTCCGTTTGGACATCCACTTGCCACCCACGGCCTCAACGGGTTCCGTTCTTTATTCAGCGCTCCTTGATGTGCCAGCACTCCGGGCTATCACAAGTCGGAACTGAAATCCTGACAGACGCATAATAATTTTTATATAAAGTCATCGCAGTGACTCATGCGACCCAGTTTTGCAAGGAAAGTGAATCGTTCTCTGATTCACTCAGTTAAAGAGATTCACATTTTGTTTATGAAATGCATTAATGGGAAAAAGTATGATTTTACAGGGGAATTTAGTATAATGTCTTAGTTAGTGACTAACTAAGAAACAAACTGATTTAATGAATGAACTTTAAGGCTAAAGGTTATAAGTTACTTAAAGAAAAGATCAATCAATTCTTATTAATAGAATGCCTAAAGAGATAACAACGAGTGCCGAAGGCAATTTAAAAATATAGTTAAGATAACATTTATAGTCCACACTTTTATTCTACGATCCGAAAATAGACAACAATTTAATGGCTCTGGCGAAACGAGTTTCTCTTCGGCAAAATATATATTTTTTGTATACTCAAAACTTTTAGCTGAAGAAAGTAAAACAAGACGTGGCGTGGGCTGAATAAATTGGCTATTAAAATTAGCTAATGAATATGCACCGATAATTGGCGGCAAATCGGTTAGAAAGTCAGAATGCCAAACCGCTAAGGTCGTCGCAAGGGGTGAACATGAGTTTTCCATTTGGTGTATTGATGATACAACATATCGGCGGCAAGGTCACCTGATAATTTCTCTAATCAGTCACTTGTTTATCGCCCCTATCGCCTTGCGGAACTACTCTCGCCGCGAATATGATTGCCAATTGACATTTACTCATAACCAGGGGGAGCTTCTGCCCCTGGCAATGCCATTGATATCGTTATTATTATTATGATTATTATTATTGCCGCTTGGAGTGGCAATGCAGGTGTCAAGCGCATCCTTGTTGTGGAGCTGCGATCGCTTCCGCTGCCATATATCTTCCCCAGAAACACCTTCGCGTGACTGATGATCAACATTTGCTTAGACAACACACAAAAATATTGACATTTTGGTCGAAAGCCAAGCCTCGAGCACGATTGCGAACAAGTTTGTTGAGGGTTCAACAACTGATCTGGATGATAAGTTATACAATTTTATTCGGACAAGGGATCGCGGCCCCCTCTCTCCATGTGTGACAAAATATTTCCATAACACTGCGGTTTTTGCACTTGACGCGGTCTCGCTCTCGGTCGATGCCAACGACTATTATTAAAAGATTATTAATTGCAATTGAGACCTGACTGCCTACCAGTTTGGCTGACAGCCGCATAATTAAAATGTCATTCGGCTGGCGTTTACAATGGAGTCGTGAACGGCGAGAGCTCCATTAACAAATTGCGGAATCGAATCGGAATTGGGAAATATCAAAATCAAAAAATGGTAGTTCCTCTAAACGAAATGAAACGGGGAAAATAAGTCAATAAGCCAAGAGCAACACGTGTTTGAATGAATGAATGGGGCGGCTGTCGTAAAACCATAAACAATTTTCATTAGAGAAACGTTTTCATTCTTATGCTAAATCAATTCATATGCTGATCGATCGGTCTACGCTTGTGTGGCTTTTTTCTTCTTATTTTTTATTTTATTTTTTTTGAACTTGTGCCGGCAGCAGCGGGGGAAAGGGAGCGATTCTGAATCTGGGATATATGCGCACACACCTTCATTAATTCGCTTTGGTAGCCAGCGTTTTTCATTAAAAAGCCGTCAGCGTACAATAAATTTTTGACCATTTTTTGTGCTGATCGCGGGCTCTGATCTCGCTTGAATTTTATTTTATTTTTTTTTCAGTTTGCTCCTGCTGAGCCGATTTCGACCCGGCTCTTTATTGGCTTCATTATGGGCCCGATCGCTGTATGTATTTATTTTGCGCAGCCAGGCGACAGAACATAATTTTAACGCTCTTTATCGCGCCGCTCCGATGCGAATAATGCGCATGCGCATGCGCCATTCGATTCGAATTCGTGAATTCATTGCGAATATTGATTTATGCCTCCTCTGATCTTGTATTGAAAATCTAGAGAGTCACCAGTTCCAAACTAACTAACTGGCTAACAATGTATATCATTTGATCTTCTGCCACTCGGACTCCTGACATCCATAAGAACGACACGACAACTTAATCAAAGCTAAGCACCGATCATAATTTATCAACCTGTGTCAGCCGGAAAAAAAAAAAAATACAAAACAAGCCTCGAGACAAGAGAATACAATACGCAAATTAACAAAACTATTATTATTGCCTGACTAACGGTTCCAGTCGACCCCCGGTGGTCCGGACCCAGTACATCCCTCTCTTCAAAGCCGACCTCTGGCCGGTTCGCCTTGGATGAGTCCGATTGTCGGTTGGAAACCGTCTTGCCCCGTCTCGACTGCCACCGTACGTTCCATTTAATGGCATCATAATAGAACATACTTAAAGCCAAAACATATCTATTATCTGGGCATCATCGAAGAGGTCAGAGCACGGAAGTCCAGCGGGGCCCGAATGGGATCGCGATGAATAGATATGGTTTCATATGGAAACCAAATGTGAGAGGGCTTCAGCACTGTGGGAAATAATTAGTGTATTCAAGTAAATTTCTTTTGAATTTCAAGTTTGTATACACAATGAAAAAGGTTGGTTTTTTGTATACGAAAATTGTGGATTATATTTTCCTTAACTTAACTTAGGGTATCAATTCATCAAACTTAAAAACTATCTTCTCTTAATAATATGTTTCCTGTCAGAGACAATATTTCTTTAAAAAAACGTAATATTTTTTAAGTTTTAAGAGAAATCTTTTTTTTAGGAAGCATATTTTACCTACTGTAAACCCTTTTGCGTCAGAGTAGGGGAATCCCGGAAGCTTTGCGGCGTATGTATACATTTTATTCAAACACTTAATCTGATTATATACAACCTGTTTGGAAAACTATCAAAAAAATTATAAAGATATAAACGTCATCATTGATTTTGAGTACTTCTATAAAAATATGAGCTTGTATGCAAAACTAAATCCTAATAACAAGTAATAAAACCTTCAACCAAATGAATGTATCTAAATTCGCCTTTTCATATATTAAATTTGCTTTGAAAACACATAAAAGCCAATCAAAGTATTACCTTATTATTATTATATTCAACGTTATCTTCATAAATTCCGCTTTAAAAAGATGAACCCGATTGGATTACTTTAGAAACTGATCAACATTAATTTGATACGGAAGCTTAAAAGTCATTCGTAAATAAACTTTAAATAGATTAACCTGTTTTTGGGTCTTTACTTTAAAAGTCCCTTACAATTTAAGTATAGTTTCTTTATAAAATTATCTCCTAATTTGAAGTTATAGAAATAACATCCAAATATATAAATACAAAAGCTTAGACGTCATCATGAGGTATTTACATAAAACCCTATAAAACTTAATTAGAGAAACTTTGACGTCATAATATGCCTTTACATAGGTAAACACACTATAAAGTATGTGTCAAACGTTGGCTGTATTCTTAAATACCCTCCACCCTAGGGTAAGATGAAAAGCAAAAGCGCCAAATTTCATAATTCTTAATTAGCCAGAAAACTGAACTAGAAGTCGTGACTCGCGAAACTCGTTTATGCCACTCCGATCGCTTATGTCGGAATGACAAATTATGCATAATCAGCCTGCCAGACGACGGTGTAGTTTCACAGAGAGATTCACACAATTAACGATCAGATTTATATATTTTTCTTTCCAACAAGACCAGGCGGAGTACACAACTGACAGTGTCCCATGCATATGGATGAGTTGCCGCCTAGTCGACATTAGATGCGCTGTTTTGTCTCTGTTGAGGTCTGTATCCGCTGACCAGGGTCCCAGAATCCACATCTCAGGTCCAACCAAGGATCAGTCGGTTGGAACGAGCTCCTTAATGTCCTCTGACATTGGCTTCTTAAGGCGTTCTCTGACCAAGTCCATGGTACCTAAACCGCCCACACCGCAGAGTCCCACCACGTACAGGTAAAAGATGAATTGGAAATAGTCCTCCCAGGATTTCCTAGACTCCTCTTCGTATCCGTCTCCTCCACCGTCTTCGTCTTCGGTGGTTGCCTCTACAGTCAGTGCAAAAGGATGCTGCAGATCAATGGTCATGGGCAAGTACTTTCTGGGCGCCTTGTACTTAAAGATGATCGACTTGGCTTTTGGGAATGTCTGGGAGCTGCGACTCTTCTGCTTGCTCCTCATGGCAGACTGGTACTGGGACCACCTCGTTGACATTTGCCGGCTGCTGAAGGCGGTGTCTGAATGAGAAGTGACGCCTTGGCGCTCCATCCGCAGGTGAGAGTCGTACTGCTGCCGGGTGTTCTGCCGGTGCAGCGTCTTGTAGGCCTCGCAGATCTTGATGAAGACCTCCGAGTCACGAGTCTGTGTGTTGGCATCCGGATGATACTTCTTCGAGAGCTCGATGAAGGCACTCTTGATCTCCTGGTCGCTGGAGCAGACGGGCACATTCAGCACCTGGTAGTAGTTCTCATAGCGGTGGGGCGGCTTAGGGAGACTCTGGTAGCTGAATCTGGAGCCGAAGCTGGCCAGGCTGCGCACCGGTGGCAGGTGGCCGATATGGATTGCCCTCAACATTCACGTGAATTTTGCGAATCCCAGAATCGTTACTCTAAAAATTCGAAATTTGATTTTCTCATGTACTACGGCATAAAAGGTAGAAAGTATTCAGTTTATAATTTTTTTTAAAGGCAGCTGAAAGCCTATCTGATCTGAACGGGGGAGGTGAATTGAATTGAAAAGGGTGCTTAATGAATAACATGATACATGATACCATTATATAGGAGGTAGTCATGAATAATGTATCATGATTAACCCATGACTTCCTCTTTAATAATCCATAGGATTTTCAGAAGTTTGCTGTCCGATTAGCGAGTTTAAGAGCATGCAAATAAGTACTTACCCCTGACTCAGGCATTGGGGCATGTCGAATGCCCCATTTTTGGCAGCGGGGCGACAAACTCTTTTTGTCAATAGACGCGGGCGATAAAAGATCGACCCTGGGGCCTATATAAGCGCACCATGGCCAATTCTGTAAACAGTCGCACAGTTTGTGCCATGATTTGTGGGCCATTATCTGTTCGGCTGACCTTCCGGAAGTGCCAACGAACTTGGCAATGAATCTTCCACGCTTGGAGTGACGCGTGTGCTCTGGATATGGCTTAGAGCTCTTAACCAGGCCCTGTGCAGTTGCAGAGACAACGTAAACTGCCTTCTGCGTGGGCGTCATCTTTGTATCTTGGAGGCACAAGTGGGTCATTTCTGTCCGCCGGCAAACAAAAACAATTCCATTGAACTCGGCTTTACCCGCGCTGCGTCAGCGGTGGCTTTAGATTACGTCGAAGGCGGCTCAAAATATTTGCACTAGACATTACTATAATTGCTGTCGATGGCGATTATACGCAGTTTGACAATTTCAAGCGAATATCAATATTTGCGAACGAGTCATTAATTTATCTATGCATTAGTGTGCCCATAAATGGGCTTATAAAAATAGAGATTCAGCTTTTATTGTTACCTGGTAAAATGCACCCTTAAGAAATATACAACTGAAAAGAATTAGTGATTTTTTTTTAGAACACATAATTAGGAGATTCCCCGGAGTATACTTTGATTAACAAAATTACCTGTTTAAATTGTAAAACTTAAAAGCAGTATAGGTATTTGTTTTTAAAGCATTGAATAATATATTTTATAAGCAAAAGCTATGTTATATAAGCTAAATAAAAGTTCAAATAACTTCAAATCGATTAAGTTATTTTAAAAATTAAATATTAAAGTATATCAAAACAAATATAGTAACAAATATTAATATAATTTTTATATAGTTTTAAGAGTCTTCCTCCTGCGTCCCGTGTTCCTAATTTTATTAATATTTTAAAATGAAATATTAAAATACATTAGAAGATACCTTTAACCTTTTAAAACAAACCTTTGATTTATTATTTTCATATCATTTTAAGACTCCTCTTCCTTTCTCCAGTCTTCTTCATTTTATCTCAGTGTAATTACTCGAATGTTGGGCTGTTCCAAGATCCAACTTGACATCATTTGTGGCCCGGAGATCTTGGATGGGAATGGAAATGGAACCCCACCTGCTAATTGGTTTCAGTTGAGTGGACTCCTCCTGACACCTTCTCACCGGCGACAGGAACAGTGACCTCGAGGCGGCGAAGCGGCGACTTGGCAAGAAGATATCGCCGAAAGCTGTGAACATTTAATTGGAATTGATTGAGCCGCCGGGCCGGTTATGGATGTTCAGGTCATTAGCGATTGGGCTTAACTTTAAACGGTTCCAAGTCTCGCCGGAATCCCCCTCTATTAATACTAGATCAGAACCACCATTACCATCGCATGTGCGTCACTGTGCGAATGGGGCTTGGTGGCCACCGACCGACCACATCCCATATGTTAATTGACACTAACAATTTGTTTCACAAAGACGGCCATCTAGCCACGTTCCCGTCGAAATTACCATAGGCAAGCGCAGTGCCGGCGAAAGCCTGGCCAAATGCAAAACGATAATTGGAAACAGGTTCTGTTTCTATTGAAGAATTAGCTGGCGACGACTCCGGCAGCGACTCCAAATGCGAATTCGAATCCAAGCCAAAGATTAACGACAAGTGGTGACTGGTTGTCTCCGCCGTACGCTGGTTGACTGGCTCATTTATCTGCCAAATAAAATAAAAAAGATGCGATGCTGCCCCTCCTTTCTCTTCCCTGCCAAAAAAGAGTCTGTCGGACGGGCAGTTTACGAGGGTTTCTTGCGGGCTCCATGCTGGGTCAATGGACAGGAACGCTGCCAAGAAGTCTGCGCCGGCGATGGCTCATCGAATCGATTGGGTTTTGCGGTTGGTTTATCGAGTCACAGCACGGCATACAGCGAAATTTAAATTATTCATGTGTCAGGTTGAAGGCTGTTGCCTTTCGCGTGTAAAAACCTATTTGATCGCCAGATTAACTCCGCTCACAGATCAATTAAAACTAAGTAATGGCGTCTGCAAAAACCGGCTACAAACGGAAATACGCCGGCTCTGGCTCTGACTTTGCATCAATCAAGTGCGAGTAACTTTATTTAAATATCAGTTGAACATTTGCAGTGAGTGTTAATTGGGGAAGTGCTAATTTGAGTATTTTTTTTTTGTGAGGGTGTCCAGCACATGTCCTCTTTCGATGCCTTACAAAAATCTAGATTTCTGGCCTTGAATTCTATCCAATTTATCAGTCTCTCCTTTGCAATACTTTATAGTTTGTTGACTCTTCAAATCCTTTAACAAGATTAACTCTTTGCTTAACAAAAACATTAAATTTTGCACTGAGTGCTTACAGGAGTGTCCTGCACTTTTGCCCTTTCAATACCTTACAAATCTATTACTTTTCAAAGCCCTGGGTTTCATGTCCCTAAATTCGTTTCCTTCACAATATCTTATTATCTCCGTTTCTACTTCCTTAGGCTAAATAACCTTCAGTCAGACTTTCTGTTGCATTCCAAGGAAGTAATTCGATCAGTGTTCTGGTTAACTAATAATTATTAAGAACTATTTGGGGAAAATGGGTCTGCTTTTAGCCACTTATTAGCCAGGTCTTCAGGTAGACAAACGTTGAGGTGGCCACGTGGGTTATCTGCTGCGCAAATGCTGCAAGAGAAGATACAGAAACAACATAAACTTTATTAGATACGAGTATGGCGGCATTAAGCGACTTAATGACTATGTACTCGAATACTCGAATAAAGTGCCAGCCGCCGGCTGCAGTGCTAATTTGCATTTACATTAACACTGGGCGCCAGACCCCTGGCAACAATGCAGCTTCTTTAAATAAATACTCTTTCTTAAGATCTTAACAGCATAATTCTACTTTAAACTAGTGGGAAACTCCTTATGAAACTGCCGTAAAGCAGTTAAACTAAGATTTTGAGTTTAGGAAATGTGCGAAACAATATAATATTTTTATCACAACTGTAACAGATTTAATTATAACTAAAATAAGGCAATGTTGAATGAATTTAGACTCTAAACTTTAGCGATTGAATGAACTCTGAAATTGGTCTCTGTATTTATTTTTATATCATTTACGAGAAAAGTTTCTTAGCAATATTTTAGATATACCTTAAATATTCCCCCTTAGAGCATACAATATTCGTTGCTTAAGGTTAAAGGCACCCAAAAACAGGTGGGCTTAGTCCAGGCTTTCTCAGGTCGGGTCTGCTCTTACCACCTTTATTACGGGCGCGAAATGGCGACAGTAAAAGCCAACCCTGAACCCCGGGACAAAGTGACAAATGGTGGCACGCAAATGAGGCAGGGAGTGAGGCTCTCAAGGTGGAGAGGGAACACTATGCTGATGATGGTTATGGTGAGCATTTATGGGCACCTTTCGTTTTAATTTGCACCGTGATTAATTTGCATATTTCGGGCTGCCTGTGCCTGCAGTCGGCATGCGGAAGTGTCGGCGGCATAATTGTGGATTTATATGCATCATAAATTAAGTTTTCTGCACTTGGGCTTAGTCAGCCGTAAATATGCGATTTTATTTGGTGTTGATCATTTCAGTTTTTATTGATTCGATGTAAATGCAAAGTGCCTTGTAATTAGCAGCCACTAAACCGGGCATCTATCAGCCCGAGAGCCCGAGCGGGTCGCTTCCTGAAACCAATGCGATGACTTACTGGAAATATGGAGATATGTACAATAAACATTTGTAAAAACATTCGCAGCATTTGACCAATGACGAATGACAAATGACCGAGTGCTGAAAGCTGACAGCTGGGCGGAAAATAAAGGCGAGACGCTGTTTGTTTAGTACATGATACATGAGTTTTATTTGTATTTTACTTGTATCCATCTTGTATCGATATACAATATATTTCGTAATATAATTTCACTTAAATTTTGTTGTTATTTCTTTATGCTGCTTGAATGCGGTTCTCAATTGTTTACACATTACACTTCCTCTTGGTAGTTTCTTACTCGCTCGTGAGTGTCTCAGTAATCGTATTACATTTAGCATTTAATTGTGTCTGTTTTTGGTTTCTGTTTTCTGTTGTTGTTGTTAGCAGAATTTTGGTTTGCTTTCGATTATATGTAGTACAGTATGTATATTATATATATATATATATTCAGTAAAATGATCCCTACATTTTGTATGCTCATGTCATATTTTTCAATCTAGATGTATGTCTGTATATATATATATATTTATATATAGTTAATATCTTAAAACAGCAATTATATTTTGCATATGTTATCTGTTGTCGGCGCAAGATCTGCTCTTCTCGTCAGCTTCCTTGAATTTAAAGTAAGTTCTGCGACAATAATAATGCATTAATTATAATTTCAATTATAATTATAATTACAATTAAATCGTTAACAGCGTTCCGTTATTGACACACAAATAAACATCGTCGGATATACAATATATATATTTAATAGAATTCTGCTTTATATCTCATACGGTTCGCTGTTGCTGCTACCTTTTGCTGAACACTAAAGCGTCGCCATCAAACGATACATATTCAAATTTTTGGAACAGAAGATGAGGACTCGGAGCTGCCATTGTACCAAGTGTACGGGTGTGTTGAGTGTGTTGAGTGTGTTCAGTGTGTGTTCGTGAATGTGTGTTCTGTGTCCATTTTATGAGCCTCGATTTATTAATTTTCGATCTGCTCTTGACTTTTGCTCTTTAGCGCGACCAAAAGTTGTCTTATTCGTTATTTTTAGCTACCTTTTAACATTATTTGCATTAGTGTATGCCTTGCGAGAGTGTTTGTTTGCCATTAAGTAGTTTTTCTAGCCATTACAGATAACTCAAACGGGCACCTGTCTCTGTCTGTTCAGTGCCCAGTGTGTGTTGTGTGTTGTGTGTTGTGTGTGTTGTTTTGGGGAGCAACTACATTTTGCAATTTAAGCTAATCCTTGTGTACTAACTGGAAATCAAACCGACAAGTTTAACTGATAAGACGGGGAAATAACGCAAAATGCTTGGCATGATTAAAAGCTAACAGTTATAATTACAGTTTTATCGATTTTTTTTGTTACCTTTGTTTTATTACCACTAACAAGTAAGAACACATATTTAACCACAATTTGTTTTGTTTTCCGTTCTCTGCTTTTTTGGTTTTTTGTTTTTATTATTTACCTTAAATTTCTGTTTGGTTTCTGCTTGTATTGTGTGTGCTTGCTGCTGCTTAATTTATACAAATTGCCTACTTAAAAAGTCATAAATCAGAGCCTTACTGCACACACCGGCTGCGTTCGAGTGTGTTATCCATAATATATAATTAAACTAAATAAACAATAGGCCATATATTGATATGTATTTGATTTTTATACATAAAAGACTCTGTATTAATTTACTAAACTCCATCTACGGTTCACGTCCACCTCGCGCACATCTCTCTCTGGTCTTTAATGCTAAATGTGAGAATTGGTTTCGGTTTCAAATGCATTTCTGTGCCTGGTTTATTGTATTAAATATCATTATTTCCTTAGATTCAGATTCAGATTCCGATTTAGATTCCGATTCCGATTCAGATTCAGAGCTGGATTCTGTGTGTGTGTTTGGGCGTGGCTGAGTGTGTGGTAATTCGTATTGTTTGGTGTAGCAATCAACATATTTATTACATTGTACAAAGAGCTTTGTCTACCACCTAATTATCCCATTTTATTATCAGATGTCGTAGCTGATATAATTTTTAACTTGTCCTTAATACACAATAAACAAAAACTTGAACTATGTTGTCTCCACTATTAATATCTCTGCTTGTGGCTTACACGAAACACAGACACAATAACCTTTAACCGACTAAGGATTCTGCTCGTGCTTTTCCTACTCCTACTTCGTCCTTCTATGAAGTGTGTTTGGTGTGAGGTGTGAGGTGTGGGTTGTGTGTGCGTGAAATCAGCATGCTTTCTTTATTATCATAGATTAGAATATGTGTGTTTCCGTTTCCGTTTTCGTTTATATATAAATTCTTTTACAATTGGCAGACTACTACAGCAAAAGCACACTGAGTGAGAGGATGTGATGGATGGTAGGGATGTGTGTTTGGATCGTGTTCGTATATACTTTAGGGGTGACTTGGAAGAACCGCAACGAAAGCTTTAATCTATTCAAATCATATCGAGTGGCAATTAGTGTGTGTGCACGTTGTGTGCACCAAAAATGAGACGACGAAGTGTGTCCATGTCCATGGCCATGTATAAAAATTTAGATCTATAAGCATAACACTTGGAATTTGTCTTTCATTCGTTTGCTCATTTGCTTCTAAGGCGAAATATTATATTGTCAATTCTTTGGCTTGAGCCGAAAACCATGCAAAATGACAAAAAATATTCCTAATTTCGGGTGAGACGAAAACAATGGGGAAAATGCATACATATATCATATATCAATATCAAATGTAGTAGAATGATGAGTACGCTCGTAATACATTTTCACTTCTCTTTTTGTCTTTGTCGAAGGCAGAAGGCATAATACACACTAAATTCATGTATTTTCGATATCGGTTTCGTTCCTATTTCGTCTCCTCTTGCTTCTATAATGTATATATGTATACTAACTCTATGCTCTTGGTGAGTGGGCCCACAGCCAATCCTGTCCTGGCCATCACCCGGGCTGCCCCGCCCGACCTTGGAGGGCGGCCGAGCATCGGGCATCGGGGGGGCACAGGGGGCAGCACTCGCTTGGGCGCACTCGTCTCTACAGAATTACAGGATTTAACTACCAAAGTCTAGTCTTGGAATCGGTTACATTTTATATACTTAACGTTTCATTTACTTTTACTTTAAGTTTTATGTTTAGGTTTCAGTTTATAGTTTAAGAGGCGAACGTGGTGCAATCATAGGGATAGGGGATAGGGATTAAAGCTAGTTATCTTGGAGTTCGTCTCGCACTGGTTCGACAATGGCTTAGTAAA
Organism: Drosophila punjabiensis; assembly: GCA_008042585.1. Classification (NCBI taxonomy): domain Eukaryota; kingdom Metazoa; phylum Arthropoda; class Insecta; order Diptera; family Drosophilidae; genus Drosophila; species Drosophila punjabiensis. Next base: position 44,437 of record VNJR01000658.1, read on the forward strand.
AAATGTTAAAGTTATTCATCGCTTGTTAATATCATTCTCATTTAATGCAATTTCGGTTTTTGTTTTGTTTTGTTTTCATTTCGCTTCTTGCTTCTTGGTATAAAAATATAAATGTTCCACATATACTTAAAAAATCCATTTGTTTAAGTTATTATTTTGCATCATGCAGTGTCATTATATGTTTTTATTTATTAGCTTGCTCTTGGTTGTCCCTTTTTAGAAGTATTTAAAGTAATTGGTAACTTAGGAATGCCTGCGGATCTGTCTCGAATCCGACGTCCGCCCTCCGGTTCGCTTCAATTGTGGAATTAATCGTTAATCGTTAATCATTTATCGTTTATCGCGGTGCAGTACTGGGAGAGTCTACGTGAGTGGCTTGCTATCGTTGCTTGCATTGGTGTGTGTGTGTGTTGAGTACGAGTACGAGTTCGATTTCGAGTTCGAGTTCGAATAGTATCGGATATAACAGAATCGAATACAGTGTGTCGCTCGTCACCTGGCTAGAGATTCACATTAATTCCTAAATTAATGCTACAGTTGAGAGCGAACATCGCTCAGTAGGTCTCGGGGACCACAGTTCATACCTAATAAAATACAATAATATTTTGTTTGTTTTCGGATTTCGCTCGGCTTTTGTGGTTTGTTTTTTGTTTTTAATCTCTGGATTTTATTGGTTGGGTTTAAAACGTTTAAATGTTAGCAAACAGTTAATGTTGTTGTTCTTCATAAGTCTAATACTTGCTGGATCTATGTATTATCAGATAGTGTGTGGTATTATAATAATTGTTGATAAAAATAACTTACTTAATATCAGTGTGGCTTACCTTAGTAAATTTCGAAAGGTTTTCGATTTCCATAGTTAATACATATTGATATGCCTTTAATACGATTACAGATTACGATTACGATTACAGATTACAATTACGATTACGATTACTCATTAGCTCTCATTTAGTCTGCGACACACACTGAACTCTAGGGTTTGACAATGATCTTTATCGTTTATTTCTTTTTATTTCTTCATTTTTTCATTTTACTTATTCATTTATCATTTTTAATTTTTTGGATTTACGTTTTGAACAATATTTATTTATAGATATAGACATACCAAGTACATATATGTTTTGTCATTATACAATACGTTTTGTGTTTAATCATTGATCCAATTTCGCTATGTGTATAAAATTTCTAATTACCATTATTCAGTATTCAGTATTCAAATCATTTCCTCCTCCTCCTCCTCCCGTCCAAGGTCTCACTAAGCCAATTTGTAAAACGTTTAGTACAAATACAATAATCTGTATATATATATTTGTTTTGTATGTATAATATACTGATATGTTTTGCATTATAAATATCGTCCTCGTCCTCGCCCCAAAACTATGCTAAACATCATAATTCTCCGATCGTTCTCATCAATTTTGTTCGCTTCGAAAAAAATTGGTTTTGGTTTTGGTTTTGGTTTTGGTTTTAGTTTTGGTTTTGGGTTGTGCTTGACTGGGGGGCCACGTTCGTTAATCCAATTGTTCGACTTTCTAATTAACCAATGCCAATTCTTTTGTACAATACAATTGTGGATCTTGCAAAAATTTCCATTTGGGGGTTTTCTCATAAGAATCTTGATCTTGGGCGTGGCTACAATTTTCCTCTAGCGTGTCGCATTTCCTTGGGAAAGTAAATCGAAATCAAACGAACCCTCAACCTAAGTATGAAACCAATGCAATTTGGCCAAATATCGTTAGGCAACAAGGACTTTTCCAAACTGAAGGCTAAAAATTGTGCGATTAAATGCGCATAAAGATCGCTCAAGAATGTGGGCGTGGCAAAAAGTATCTGTGTCTGTCGTCGATAAACGCATCCTTAAACTTTGTTCCTTTGTTTCCTTTTTGGCTGCCTCGGAGGCATGACATACATCTTGTTGCTGCGTTCTCTGCGCTCTCGTTAATTATCAAAAAATTCCGCCACAATTTCCGCTTCAATTTCACTCAAATTAAGCAATTTAGCATTGTGCTACACAAAAACAATTTGGTTTGGGCCTGGCCTATGGCTCCTGGCCTCTGGGGCTACAGTGGTCGTGGTCTCTGGAGACGGAAGTCTCCTGCCGCGCGTGGGCAGGACTCGCTCTGCCGACCAGTGACGACTCCTCGGGTGCGGAGAGCTCTAAGTTCAATTTACAAATGTTCAGCAATCGCCGTCGGCTTGCTCTACCGATCCTACTAAATTCCGTAAACAAATCTCCTGCTCTACACGGTTGCTCCTGCGCCTACATAAAAATCTTGGGTTCGGTCCTCCTGCCGCCTCTGCTACATTTTATTTTTAAATATAAGTGTTCTAACTTTAAGTGTGTGTGTGATTGGGTGTGGTTGTGAGTCTGGGTGTGTTTGTGGTTGTGGCTGTGTGTGGTGTGTTCCAGTGTGTGTTACTGCCGGGTGTGGTTTTCTTTTAGAAAACCCCTTTGGTTCGCAGCGCAGCGCAGACGTAGAGCAGGGCGGCGAGGCCCAGCAGCTGCAGCCGGGGGGATATGGAAGCACTTCCCGAGTCGCCGTCGCAGCCAGTGCCTGGAGGGGAAAGAGAGGAGAGGAGAGTTTATAGCGGTTCCATGAGTCAAAAATCAGAAAAGATCGTTAATGAATTGTCATGTTTATGTGGGCGGTCCATCTCCCAGGACTAAGCTATATATTTTGCTCTACTGCTCTTTACATTTATATATTTTTTAGACTAACAAAAATAATAATTAGTACAAAAGAAAAGCAATAAAGCATTTGGGGGAATTTTTGGTGCGAGTTTCGGTGCTTTTGAAAAAGAAACTTAGGGAGAATTTCACGCGAACTTACCTTTGGCCGAGAACCGAAAACTCCCACAGAACGACCTGCTTTGCATTTGTCATAACATCATTTTTTGAACATTAATGCAAACAAAGGTTCAGTCAAAATTCGTGTGCTAATTCATTCGAAAGTTGTTTGGCCACAACAACCCAGATTCAAGATTCAAACTTCAAATGGTCCGTTGAGCTATCGCATTTCAACACACGCCGAATCAGACTGGGCACCAATCCCAACCCAGAAAGCCGGCCGGCACAGGGATAACTTGCTCAACGACTTACTATATGTTTTATAAACCCCTCCCAAGATCAGTGCAAAAGTGCAAAAATGACTTTAAATCAAAATCAACCAAAGCCAAGACATCGAGGCAATAAAACACAGCAAAGCAAATCAATTTCGAAATCAATCTTCGGCAAGCTGGGCAATAAATCGCGTTTATAATGTTCGAATTGTTCATATTTCTTAAGCCATTATAGTGCACAGAAAGAAATATGGTTTTATTTAATTTAAAACATTACAAAATTTCAACTTTAAAGTATTTTTGTTTATACTTTTCAAGGTAAAAGATGCTAATAAATAAATAATTTTCATTTTATTTAAATTTCTGTCGTTTGATATAAACGAAATTAAGTCTAGAAAACCTGTTTTAAAATTATATTTGTTTTACAAAGTGCAGCCAGTCAGTTACACTGTAATTTCTATAGCAGAAAATATTTAAATAATATTTCTAACCCTGGAAAAATCTATTTTTAAGTTTCATATTTTTTCCCCGTGTACCGCCACTCTGTCGCGTGCATTTAATTTTTGCTAATTTGAATTTAAAAGGCTGAACAAACCATAGATTATACGCTCGGATAATAAAGAAATAAATTGGCACAGGCAACAGGCAACAAAAACTACATACAAATTAAACACGGCGAACATTTAAAACACGTGTCGCTAAGAGCCAAGTTAACGAAACGAAACGCCGCTGAGAGAGAAAATCAAAAAGAAACACAAAAAACTCAAAAAAAAAAGCTCATACAAATGCAAACATACAGATACAGTATCTACGATCCGTTGGGTTCGTATCTCGGCCCGTGCACGCGTGCGCCTGAGTTATGACACGGCAATCGCTTATTTATCGCGGCCGGTGACATTTCGCGGCGGTGCCAGCGTGTCTGGTGGAGCAGCAGCAGCAGGACAGGAGGACCAGCTAACCACCACCAACCGAGGTGGAGCGGCGGAGCGACCAGTTCCCATTGTTTGGGATTAATACAAACTAGATCTGCGGTGAAATTTTAAATGGCCATTAAGCCAAATGGGAAGCTTTGTTGGCAAGCGCTGTTGGCCATAAAGAACGAACCGCTACATATACAAATGCAAATTAATTAATTTGCCAAAGCCAGAACCAGTTTAAGCCTTGGCTTTGTCTTTAAGCCTGGGCTTTGGAATCGGTCTCCGATTTTAGTGGCTTGGTTTTAAGGGGAATCGGGATGGATCGAGTCTGGTGTTTGTGGTGCTAAGTGGCAACTTTTACCTCAAGCCAGATCAAATGTGGAGCTTGTCATATACCAAAAGCCGGCAAATGATCGATAGATCTATCTGCAGTGAGAGGTTTGGGCCCTCCTTCCCCCGAATCAAAATATATATACCATAAAACTCCTCACTCTCCAGTTCGTTCCCCCGCTTAATTTGCATACCCGTTCGCTGGATCAATCGCATTTATGTAAAACCAAAATTAGCTCCTCTAACAGCAACAGCAACAACAACTCCAACATAGCTAATTAGCATAAATTAGGTTTTTATTAATTTGCGAGACAGTAATTTTCTTTTGGAGCCACTCATCGACCGACCAGACTTTGTGGCGCGCCGTTGCGATGGTGATCTTTCACCCAAAAGCCCATAAACTTGTCCCCTGGCTTTACTTTTACAATTTTAAGTGCCAACATATAAAGACGGGGACGGTACGCCCACAAAACTCGCAATTTAAGCCATATACCTAGAGCCATTTCGGCTTTTATGGGGCTCGTCATTGATCATTGTCAGGGCCAGGCAGCATATATATATATATGCAAGTATATATCTTATGCATATTTACATTTCTTTCTCGGTCAGTCGTCCGATCTGTCTCGCAACTCATTTCCCTGATTGATGCGCACATTTTGAAAAGCTGACAGAGCCCATAAATAAAGCCAGCGGACGGCGGCGAATGATGCTACGCATAAATGAAATAAATTCAAAAGCATAACTATAAAATCTTTCACCGAAAGCAGTGCGTCAGCTGATCCCTCTGACTCACTATATTGCCACCAAGTTGGAAAGGAACTTAAAGGGTGTGAGATTAAGGCATACAGAGGGAAAAACTGGGAGGTAACTTGATTGAATAATTGTGATCAATTCATATTTATGGCTTATACAGTTTTGAAAAGAGTTTAAAAATGTCAGTAATTCATTCAATAGATTTTTTTGTGAAACTAAAATGGACTTTTGACTTTGAAATACCTACTTCATTATCGTTTTCTTCTTAGATAAAAATTAAACTTAGAAAACATGTCTATAAATTAGGAAAGATACCATTTATTATACTTAGCAAAATGGATTTAAAATATAAATCCTTTTTATATTATATTACTATTTTTTATATAATAGTGTAAATCTTTTTTTTTAAATTATTTGCATACAGTGAAGTTGTCGTTTTTGACCCTATAAATCGTATATATTCTTGATCAGCATTAACAGCCGAGTTGATCTAGCTTTGTTTAAACGATACAATTTTTTTCTCAACTTCAAAATTAAATAAAAATCATTCCTTCATTCCTTTCTGTGCATCTTCAAGCCCTCATCAATCACTTTATCCATAAGTGTTGCATTCAGCTTATCGTGTCAAGTGACACCTGTTCCCTGCCCCAAGTCCCTTCTTGGATGAAAGTCTTGTTATATAGACAGTCACCTCTCTAGAGCGCTTATCACCGGCACCTTATCCGAGTGAATAATCCACTTTAAAACCATATATGTTTCGCTTGACCAACGTGAACCCGCAACCAAATCGCAGCTTGTCTCGTCTCCGCTCGAGGTGTGGTTCGTGTTCGGATGATGATGCCGACAGCCATTAGCGGGCTTAATGCCACTTTTACGATATATCGTAGCGAATACGAAATTTATGTTAATTGTATGCCAAACTTACTCACAAACGAAAACGACACAACGCAATACTTTTACAATACAAAAAAACAGAACAATGACTGTACTTTCATTCACTGCCAGATCGGAGTGTGTCTCTAGTATATATTTTATATAATTAATAGAGTTATAACTCACCTGCCCAACTCCTGACTTTCGGCAAGTAATCGTTCCAGAAGGAGCAGCGGGCCGCCAAAGGACCTCGAGCCAATTTCTCGATCTTGTCGTCTGTGCTGAAAATGTAATAGACGGGATCCTCCTTGGAGAAGTTGGGCCATTCCTCGCCATCCTGGGCGGGATTGCTGTTTAAATAAAAATAAATTAAATAATTAAATTTTTTAGAAATATTAAAATTTCCCCTCTGAGCTTTTTTATGGCAAACTGGTTGGTAACTTGACTAAGTTTGCTATAAAAAGCTTAGAGTGGTGAAAAGCTCGCTATACTCACCCCGTCTTGGCGAACTCGATGACCGCGCTGAGCATCCGCTTGCCGAGCTCCCTTTCCACAGGACGATACTGCAGGGAGTTGTTCAGCGGCTGGCCAAAGAAGTACTCAATCTCATCGCCATGCAGCACGCCCATCCACTCGCCCCACAGCGAGGTGCTCGTGCGCTGGAAAAAGAAGCAAAAATCAAAAAGTGGGAAATGAAAAAGAGCCACAGCAGAGCCAGAGTCGAGCTCCAAGCAGGAGCTATCGTAAACCCGGCCAGAAATTATGCAGATAAACATCTACCCTTTTTATTTATTTATTTGATTTTGCTGGCTGACTGCCTGACTCGCGTTCCCTGTAAATTGTAAATATTGTCGCAGCATGCCGCGCTTTGGAGCGGCGAAGGAAAAAAGCGAATGAATAAATAAGTAAATGCCTGGTCGGCGCACTCAGTCAGTGCGCCTCGTGACGCCCTTGACAGGAGTCGGCGGCGGCGGTATTAAATGCTGCCATTTTCACGTATCTGCCATCCGTTTTGGCAGCGAAACTGCAGCTGCATTCGAGGGGTTGCGCCGGAATTTTGAGTAGTGTTTTTTTTTGCAGTAGGTCTACGTGCATTGCGTATACGCTATGAGGTACCATATGAAGAGTTGATGTTTTTATTTCAAGTTTAAGACCTTAAATCTTGTTACTTAAAAGGAATTTGAATTCTAGTTATATTTTTCTTCAAAGTACACTTAATTTTACAAAATAAAATATTACTTGACAAGATAATTATCGCTTAATTCCTAGAAAGATATTTGTAAATTTTTATAATCCTTTTTTGAACTATTTTATTTTACCTTTCCTTTAACACCGGCACCTTATTCAAGAGAATAATACAAATATAATATCTCTTAATTATATTAATGCCACTCAATTCCTAGCGAGAAATTTATATGTTTCCTGTAACATATTCCCTTTTACAGGTATGTATCTCTAATAGAATTATTATTATTTTTTAATACAATTGAACATTCTATTTAACACCTATAATTCCAGTGATAAAATAATCCTTCTTTGAATCGATTTAACCTTATTCTTATTTCTTGCTTAAAGTTTCTTTATACACCTATAATTCCAGTGATAAAATAATTCTTCTTTGAAACTATTTAAGCATATTTTTATGTCTTGTAATAAGTTCATTTTTGCACCTATAATCTCAGTTACAAAATAATCCTTATTTTGATCTATTTTAACGGACGTTCTGCTCCACTTAAGTCTCGTAAAACCCTTACTCTCTGTTGCTGTTCTGTCTTCTTTTTGACACCGCGAGTATCTCCATCTTAAATGCTAATTCGGCAATCACCCTTGTAAAGTGCAATCTCAGGCAAAGCAAAAGGAAAGCCCCCACAAACCCGATCCAGCTGACCTAACCCAAAGCCCGGCTGAATGTCGAGGCCCAAAATCCAATGGCTGAGAGCTCTGAGCTGTGAGCTCTGAGCCGTGAGCCGTGGCCCGTGGGCTGACCACTTAACCATTCAACTTGAGTTGGCTGCAGTCGTGCCTGGGCCCGGGCTCTGGTTGAGCTGCACCCCTGACAGGCTGGCAGGCTGGCAGGCAAGTGCCAAGTCGCATAATGAATAGTGTCCGGGATATGCCAAGGGTAATTCTGGTAATGCTTGGCTTCTGCTCCAGCTCCCGTTCCAGCTGCTATTCCCGCTTCGGCCTGCCACCAAGCTGTTGGAAATTTATGCGACTTGGCCGGCGTTTGCTGTCAGGACACACACACACACACACATACTCGTAACATAAAAGTCCTGCAGTCTGAGAACGCCTTTTCGTGCAAATAATGAAAAATTGTACGCAGCCGTAGCTACGAACTAAACTTTTTTGATTTAAGCGCAAAATTGCAAACGCCAGGCAAACTTGGACTCGGAGGTCATAATGAGAAACGCCATGGTCGAGTCAAGTCGTATGGAGTGGAGTGGATAGGAGTGAAGAGGAGTGGAGTCTAGTGAACTACAGCGGAGTAAGACAGGGACGAAGAGCAGTGGAGTAGGAAAACTTATTTAAGTGCCAAGCACGTTGCACGCTGCAGTAGTCAGCGGAGGACGTCAAAATGAAACAGAAACAGGAGCCGGAGTCGGAGTCGGAGCCGGGAAAAGCGCGAAGGAGTGGGGTTTGAGGCAAGTTGCCTGGCCTGGCCTGGCCTGGTCAGTCAAGCATGTGGCCAACGGCAGCCAAGCAGATAGACAATCTGGCAGGCACTTTAGCAGCTGGCGACCCCATTTGCCATGCTCTGTCGCCCCATCGCGGCCCCGTTTATGGGCAAAGTGAGTTACGAGTTCTGTTGCTGCAACTTGACGGCTGTAATTAAAACTAATTTCATTTGCCTTCATTTCCATTCTCCCGCCAGCCAGCCGTTAGCCAACAGCCAGCAGCTTCGTCCTGTCAACTGCTGCCGGGACTCTTTGGATTATTAACGGGCGATTTGGTATAAACAATGCAGTTGAATCGGTTTCCCGTACGCAGCAAGTTTGCATATTGTGCAATCAATAGGAAAAGGCAACGACTCGGTGGGAAAATGGTTTTATTATCACTATAAAAAAGGGGAAAATATTGAAGATAAATTAAATGTAGAAAGCATATTGTGGACAACACTGCGTATGAGTGATATTTAGAATTATAAGAGATGTTAAGGGTTTGAAGATGGTCCTTTAACTTGGTACAAATCTCCAAGAGTTAATAAATCTCAGGTACGATAATTACAGAGTTTCCTAGTTAATCATCGAATGAATAAATGCAGTGACAGGAAGAGTATCTGATATTTCTATAAGTGTTTCCTATACGTAATTCTGCTTGAACTACTGCAGTGATTCGTTCGGTCAAATTACCACTTATCATCAGTCGATATCGACTACGATTCATTGCTATTAGCATGTATGTATTCAAGGAATCGAATCGCCGGCAAAGCCAAAAAAAAATCAATAGAGGCCACACTGCGTATACGCAATGTGTGAGCTAAGTATTTGTTAATCATTAGGCCGATCCAACTGGCCCTACAACTGGGCCGATATCAATCGGTAGCAGCAGTAGCAGTAGCAGCAGCAGCAGCAGCAGCAGCAGGCACCGCAGCCAAAGTCGTTTAAACAAATAACTGACTGAAATTATGCCCCACACGTGCAGGGCATGCGGGCCGTGACCTCGTAAATTGAAGTTTCATTAGTCGACTCCGCTGCCTCCCTGCTTCCCTGATTCCCCGCTTTAGCCACTGCCTCTGGGTCGTGATCCAGTAACGATTCGGTCGGTCCTGTTGTTGTGTAGTGGCTGTGCTGTGTCTGCCCGGAGCCAAGCTCCCAAGCTCCCGAGCTTGTGCGTGTAGTTTAATTGGCGCCCAACGAAAGCCCCTTCGGGTGCTTATGTGTTTGTGTACACGTGTGCGTGTGCCTGTGTCTGGGCGGCAGGGTTCTTCCCCTAGCTGTGGTGGGCGTGTGTTGCGTGAAACTTTTGGTTACCATAATTATGGCGGCCAAGGTTGTCCGAGAGCTCAACAACACAGCAGCAACAACTGCGACAACGACAACGACAACAGCGACTGTCACTGGTTGGGGTCCTGCGACTGCCTCTGCCACAAGTCCCGCTCCTGCTCCTGCTCTTGCCACTCTTCCTGCCTTTGTGCCTCTGCGACCCTTGCCCCGATAGGTGTGACATTATGAAGTCCAATCAAGTGGATTGCACGCATTCGGGCTGTCTTCAACAAATTGCTTGATTAATTGAAAAGTACACACGGAATGGCCAGACATGCCAGCAGAAATTGCAGCTGACAGAGGACTGGGCAAATGTCATAACTAAGCAGTGATTTTTCAATCAGCACAATCATAGCAAACACAGTAATTTGCAGATTACAGTACAGATACGAGTACTTAACTGCGATTAAATACAGCTGATACTTATCCTTAGTTGAAACTATACATTATCTGTAATATCTTGATCGAAAGGTTAACTGAAACAAAGGAAAATTACGTCATGTCTTGGGTAATTAACCTTCGAGGCCTTAGTATCTCAACTTTAACCTTCACTTAAAGATTTCCCCCGTCGTGAACTTTTCCCTATCTGAATAATTACATACAATGAAATAACACCGACAGTTCTTCAGGCTTGAGCTATTCTCAGCCATAAGCTATCAACTAGAGCCCGCTCCTGACCTCATTCTGGTTGGAAAACTTTTACTTTCTGTTCTGCAGATTAGCCCGAAGCTCTCAGCTCCTCGCTCCCCGCTCCTCTCTCCTCTGAAACCCCGGAGCCGCACTTCAGACTTTGGCAACGCCCCGCCATCAGTCCTGCATTAATTATTAAGGCTTACACAGTCGCGTTGACATTTTCCGCAGCCATGGCTGTGCCTCTGCTGATGATGCAGCTACAGTGCACGGGAAAATAATGAGCTTGGGCGTCATTCAAAATAGGATGCAGGAGATTTGAAAGGATATTCCGAATTAAAACGTATGGAGGTATATGTCAGAAATAAACAAGATGGAATGATTACTTTGGTAAGCCGATGTTTGTATACTCTGCAAGTTTTGCAATTGGATTTAAAAACGATCATAGCTAAGACGAAAATTCAATAGTTTCAGCTTTTCTTGATTAGTTTTTAGTTAATTATGATTAACTTAAAGGGATTTTCTCACTCAAAATACATTTCTCAAGTTGAAAGCCTTTTTCCCCAGTGCACTTATATCTGCGACAGGTATCCCCACTTTGAAACTGAGCCGGACTGCTGCTGTCCGCCATTAGCCTTGTGTGCAATTTTAATGACAAACAAATTGCAGTTGCAGCGTGGATTTTTATTCCGTTGCGCCACTTGCGCCCCATTTGACCGCATTTCGATCGGACGCACGCGCTTCAACGCCATCTTACGTGTCAAAGGCTGAGAAATATTTAATGGCAACCAGGCCGCGCAATCAGAGTGCCTACAGTGGACACACTGGCCAAGGACACACAACAAGGAATGGTTACTTACGTGTGTGAAGTAGTAGTAGTGCACGGAGGCACCTCGCTCCGCCAGAGCCTGGGCATACTCGTTGGTGGGGCAGGTAAAGAAGTGGTCGCCCACGGCGCGTCCAATTTGCTGCTGGTTCTGGAAACCCGGATTGCCCTCCCAGCTGGTGTACTGGAAATGAGAGAAAATAGTTGTAGAAAATTTAAATTCAAAGAAAACTTATTTCTGAGGGAACTAAATCTGAGAAATATTTAAGAAAATTTTAAGAAAATATCCATATTATCTATAGTTTGAGGTTTAAAGGTTAACTAGAGTTATCCTTAAATTTTCTTAAAAATTCCTCAGACTTCTCTTCAACTAAATAATCTAAAAAACTTTATATACATTGTACTTTAATCTAAAAACCTTTCGAGAGTTTCAAAATTCATTTAGACTTATACAGAAGATAATTTCACAAATATCCGAAAGAAACTTAAAAAAAATCTTCCTGTATTTGTCATTGAAAATCGTCATTGAAATTATTTCCAACTCCCATGGCCATGCTTTCCGGCCACAATCATCGAAATGAAGTTATCTGTCAGTTAGGCCAATTTCCGTTCAACTAGTTTCGGACTGACATTTCGGAGTCTCCCAGGACCAGGACTTATCATGGATTCTCTGCCAGCTCCAGTGCAGTCCCGCCACGGCTGTCAAATGCATATCCACGGATGACGCAGAGTGCCGCATGGCATCGCAAAATGAAATTTGCTAGCGACAGGACAGAGTAAATGAATAAAGCCACTAAATGCATTTCCATCAGTCAGCGCGTCGCCGCTGACGTCCATTTAATGTGTTTAGAACAAGCTACAAGTCTGCCGCTGACATGTTGCAAGAATGCAGTTGTGTGGCATGTCGGATGCAGTTAGTCAGTTTATCGCTATATGACAGCGAAACTTACCTGGAAAATGATGGCCTCGCGTTCCGCCTGCGTTGCCTTGCCAAAAATATTGTTCATAATTTCCAGATACTTGTCCCGCGGCAGAGCCGTTGCATCGTCCTTATCGAAGTAATCGATGAAATCGTACAGCAAAAAGTAAGTGCCTGAAAAAAATAAACAAAACAGAATGTAAACCGAGGAGCGGGTGAGAGAGATCTCTTAACCAGTGCGAGGTCATGCCATAACAATAAGGAGAGCAATGCAGGATGGTTTAGGAGGGAGGAGGACTGTTGGTCGATCCGAAAAAACAATTACCACTACAGACGGTGCTTCAAGATGCCGCCTCGCAGTGGTGGGCCGTGCCAAGGACACCGCTTTCAGCATTAACCCCAGAAAGCAAGGAGCCCAGGACCTAGCAGCAGCAACAGCAGCAGCAGCAACAGCAATCATAACACTGACAGAGGGAGAAGTAAGTGAGAGAGTGCAAAGCAGAATAAACAAAATTTGTGTGCACCCTAAAACAAGGACTAACCAATTGCCTGCCATAAAATACCTCGTCTAAGGATATATATACATTCTAGGAATAAATATAAAGAACACTTCTCAATCTAAGCTAATGTTTAATAAAAGAAACAAAAACAATTGCCAATCCTGCCTGGAAAATATCAATTTCTAAAGCTGAATTGCAATCAATTCCTGAACACAATATACCTTTGCAGCCTTTGACTAAAGGGTACAACAAGAAGGACGAGCGAACAAAGCGGCTCGTCGTCGTTACCTTTTATTAACTTAATTTTTATGGCACTTGTTGTTAGCCGAGTTGTTGTTGTTCACGGGCTTTTGTCTTTCTCGCACACTTCAAATACGGGCCACACTAACGAACCATAATTGCTGCCTATGAGCGGCGACAGCAGCAGCAGCTGCAACACACAAAACACAACAAAACACAACACAATACAGCAGCCACACTTACATTGGCAACATCAGGACATCGAGTTGGAGAGTCTGTCCCTGTATGTGTGTGTTTGTGTGTGGGACACGTGCAACCCATTCCCAATTCAAAAGCATCCTGCTGGCCCTGTGTGTTTATGTTTGCTTCGATTCCATTAAGGTCAAAACCTTATGCAAAGCCAAGCACGAAAAGCTCTGACTTGAATTGCAAACAATCTTGAAAAGGATGCTTGAAACTGTCGTTTGCCAAAGTCGATGTGTATTTCCCAGAAAAAAAATGGCTAAAGGAAATGCACTTGCAGCAGCTTTGCTTACCTTAAAGGTTTTTGTCAAACGTCATTTAAAAGGAAGGATTTTATGAGAATTTTTTGAATAATTTATTAAATAAGTTGGGGGAAAATGTATTTTAAATAATAAATACAAAAGTCTACTTTAAACTCGTTTTAATTGAAGTCTTTTAATTGTAATATTTTTAAGAAAAAGAAAAAAAGTACAAATAAAGTAGATTTTCTTCTTCAATTTTATGCTTAATTTAGTTGAATTTTGCCGGTAAAGTTAAGGATACAAATTTTCATGTCAAAAAAGATGTAGAAAAGTTACATCTTAATTATATTATTTAATTTTTTCTTCTTTAAATACATCAACGTAAATAAATATAAATATCAATATTTCCTTTTTGAATCCTAGAAAGACCTTTCGCTTTTAATTAAATTGCCAAAAACATACACACACACACACACTATTAGTGGCCACAAAATTTCTGTGCTTTTTTTGCGGGAAACTCGCTGCCTCGCACACACATAAGCGGAATGTAAATACGGTTTTAATGAGTGTATAATTGAGTTAGCAGCGGCAGGAACAACGTTGGCCATGCCGAAGGCAGGACGAGGTCCTGGGGACTCTGACTGTGACTACAACTACGAATGCGGAGCGGAGCTAGCGATAAGTTGGCCGTCTCGAAACGCGAAGCAATTAACGAGCAAACAAGCTGTCTTGCACACACACACACATACACACACATGTACAAGCTGGGAAAGCCTGCTGCACACATACACGCGCTGAGGAGCATGCAACCTCGAGAGGAACTGCCACCAAAAATGAATTATTTAAGCACCAAAAAGTTTCGCTGCATACTTTGGCGACTGCACTCGCGAGCCAGAAAGTCCCCTCGGGGAAAATCTGTTATTAAGTCACTTAAAGGAGTTCCAACGATCAATATAATATAACGTCATGCCGCTTAAGTTATACTTTAATCACTGTTCTGGTTAAGATTTTCTTGTGAATTGTGAGAAGGTAGTGGGAAATAATTGCTGTTTTATTTACTTCTGCCTAGAATACTTATGGAAATTTATTTTGTTTATATTAAAATAAAGTTGAATTGTGGGTTTAGTGCTGTTATGTAAATAACCTAAGGTAAATACCTCAATTAATACAATTTCTTAAGAGAAAATAGGACACAAGAGATGAAAATATTAATACTAGTAATGTTTTATGAGAGAAAAATAGATCATGAGAAGTGAAAATATTCTCCTTTTAGCATTATTTCACTTCTGAATTAATTCGAATTTTTATTCAAGATTTGACAAAGCCATAGGTTTGTGCCAAAGTGCGAGCAAGATAACTACTACAGATCTTGTAATGCAAATTGTTATGCATTGGCTAATGCATTAGCTGAGAGAATCGATAGATATCCAAAAAAATTACCAAATGCGAATTTAAAGCGATAAAAAATACTGATCTAATAAAGAAAAGTTGTAATTAATTTTATTATTTATTCATTCGACTTGTTTTAGGAAATGCACAATAATATGCTGTAAATTGCGACTCTTGTTTTTGTTTACCTTTTTTAATCGGTGTGACCGTAATCGCATTACCAAAAAATTCCATGCAAAATAACACAAACAGTTGTCTCTTTCAAGGTCTTAATAAAACCTCTTATTAATGAAAACTTCACTAAAATATCATAAAATCATTAAACGACTTTTCTTGTAACTTTCTGCTAACTTATAAGTTAAACTAGAATACTATTATATTTGTGTTAAACACTACTGCTCTTAAGGACGCATCAAAGAATATATTTTAGTATAGAATAAAATATATTATATGGCTTCTGAGAGGGCAACAAAGGCCACCGAAATTTGTCAAAAACAAACAGAAAAAAAGGATGCTTTCATGTGCGCGCGGCACATCGTAATGTATTTGAATTTGTATTCGTATTGTTGCAAATGCTAGATGACCTTGAACTCACAAACACACGCACACACACGCTCAGCTGAGTAACGGTGCTGCTGCTGCTGCTGCTGCCGCGCTGCCCATGGAAAATGGTGGCAGTTGCCTGGCGGCCATGCACGCACACCTTTTTGGCCAAGAGAAAATAGAAAAGAGAGCACAAACACACACACACAAAGATAGAGAGTGTGTGAGAGAGAGAGCGCAGCACAGAGAGAAAGCGGAAAGCAGCAGCTGTGAGCAATGAGTGAAAGTGAGCAGAAAAGCACACGTGTCTTCTGGCTTATTCCGCTCCTGGCAAGACAGCCGCAACAACAAGGACTGCCCACAAGCGGCAGCAGCAGCAGCAACAAGAAAATCGAAAGGAAAGCCAGAGCCAGAGCCAGAGCACGAACTGGCACAAAAGCCCCGAGAATCTTCTTCAATCTGTTATACGAGAAAACACACAGCACCACCCACCCACCACACCACCCCAGTGGCACCTCCTCATCCTCCTCCAAAGCAACGACATCCTGCGGTGGCGGCAGCTCGCGAAATAATAAGAAAAGGAAAACGCAAACGGAAAATTTGTTACAAGTGCGCCACTTACACGGCCTGGCACGGAAAAGCTAGCAGCACAATGCACACACAAAGAGTTACGCACTAACATAGATTGAGAAGCATAACAGCCGGCGGAGGATACGAACAAGGATACGTACGAAATAAGGGCGAAATAATGTTTGAATCTACAGAAAGCCAGCCCATTTGTCCCCCAGGGAAAATGGGAAAACTTGACAGGGCCTAGCAATGTGATTTAATGAAAAAATTATATTTGTCAGTTAATTAAAACCACAAGAGTTTTATTTGTCTTCAAGGAAGATGCTCAAAAAGGGATATAACAAGATTTAAAGTCAACTTTTGCACACATAAATATCTAAAATTTAATAAGAATTTAATGAGAGCCTGCAAAATAATGGGAGAAACAACAGCAGCACCTTGTTTGGCATAAGGAAAAGTTCCCATCGCAGTTGTCTAGGAAATTATCAAATGCGTAATTGGATTCTAATTAACTTATTTATTTTTTATTTGGTTTTTAAATGAGTTTAAGTGGTTCAAGGTACAAACAATTCATACAAAATAAAGTAAATTATAATAACTACAACTTTATTACCAAAAACCCCAAAATTTATATTATTTTCAACGAATATTGGTTGCAAAATAACAACAAAACCTATTAAAATATTACGAGTTTTAGAATTTATTACCCTATAATTGCTTAAACAATTTTTACTCGTTAGCCTGGTTAATAAAAAATAATTACCACAAAAACTTTAACTTGACTTTGAGTGGCCATAGTTTTTCCAGCTCCCTCCTTAACCCTTCCTCCTCCCTGAAAGGAAACCTGCCCCCTCTTTCGATATACATAGCTGCGGCACGTGTGGCACTCACGCGTCCCGTTCCCGCCCATCGAAATGAGGGCTCGCTTTTTGCTTTCCCTTTCGCTGTTGCTCCCTGACAGACCCAACCACCCACCGCCCCCGCTGTCACCTGAGCGAAATATATTTAAATAATTTATGATGCCGTCCCGCACAGCTGAGCGCCGCGGCGTATCTGTGAGAGTGCGTGTGTGTGACTGTGTCTGTGCACGGAGGTTTTTCCTCATTTTTCCCGGGGTCACCGCAATTTGCGTGGGCGAGTCTGGCAAGTTTCGACGGCTTTAGGTATTTCGCTTCGTTGTATATATTTTGGCTCCAGAGATTCCAGAGCATTGACTTTTGCAGTATTCGATATTTAAAGTTAACAAAGCTCTTAATTTGCAATTATTTTAATTAAGAGTGAGGGAAATAATTAAGAGAGAGAATAGTCCATACTTGCTGGAGATTTTTAGCTCCGTTAAGTCATTGTGAAAAAGGATAACATATCTTATAAGCCAAATAGTTGGTACATTCTTGATCATCATCATCTGACAAGTCTATTTAACCCATTCTAGACCGTAAAGACTACAACTTTTACCGGTTACACTTTGCAATTTAAAATGTAAAGTTCTTAAAATACGTAATTTGTGTGTAGGTAAGCCATAGCCAGTAAAGCCAACAACAGTAGAGAACAGAACATTATACAAAGTGCAGTTTTGTGACAGCAAAACCGAAACTATCCGGAGCACAATGTAGCCACCAGTGGAACCCCTCCTCCCTGTCATGCAATAAACCATAAAAATTAAGCACTCGAGCCAACGGAAAGTACCGAATGCATTACGAGTGCTCTGCTCGAAATGTGCAGGGGGGAAATTTGTGAAAAGCAGCAGCAGCGAGGCTAAGCCAGCGCCCCGGCCCCGGCCCCGGCATTGCCATCCTTAATCCCATCCTCTGCAGTCCGTATAACGACAAGAATAAAATGCATTTTGTCTGCCAGCCAGACCAGGCCAGGCCAGGCACCACAACAAAAACTGTACATAAATATATGTATAGTTGCAGAAAAGTAATAAAATCTCAAATGGACAAGAGCTGTGAGCTGCTGCAAAAAAGTTTTCAGTGCGCCAAGGAGGCAGGAGCAAGAAGGATGCCGGGCTAAAAAGCTTGGCAAACAACATTGGCAATGGGTAGTACTTTGTTTTGGATAAACTTTAGCGCTGACGTCAGCAGCAGCAGCAGCACAAGCAGAGGATGCAACAATAGCTGCAAGGACGACCCAGAAGAGGATAAGGGGGAGATAAGGACAGACCGCCCGGATAAAGTCAGAGGAAGATGCTCGTGATGGAAGGCTACTATCAGGGCTACTACTCACCCTCATCCCTGACATTTCCCATCAGGATGTCGTATTCCTTAAGATCCGCCGTCTTCATCAGCGTCATGGGATCCGCCGGCAGGAAGGCCCCATCGATGGTCGGCGCCGAGGGGAAGCTGAGAATGCCGGAGTAAGAGTTCCACTGCTGCACGGATATGGTCTTGGCGTCCACCGATCGCATGCAGCTCATCACGTGAGCGGGATTGGTCTGAAATCAAAGGAAATTAAATTTATTAAGAAGGATTTTATTTGTTTAAATTTCAATCGAATTTATTTTAAATTATTTGCTTCACCCACCTTCAACATGGAGGCATTGCAGTTGCAGTCATTGATCAGCGCCTTGCCAATCTCCACGGCCTTCTCGGATGTCATATGGCTCCAAGGAGCATTCATGGTGCCCGATTGCATCATGCCTCGCTTGACCACGCCCCTGGTCACCGGCGACATAAGCTGTGCATTCACCGAACTGGAACCCGCCGACTCCCCAAACAGGGTCATCCACTCCGGATTGCCGCCAAAAGCATGGGCATTATCCTTTATCCAGCGTATGGCCAATGCCTGATCCCAGAGGCCCACATTACCGGGCGCCTCCTCAGCGAACTCCGATGGCATTTCCGGTGCCAAATGCAGGAACCCAAAGGCACCCACTCGATACTGGAAGGAGGCCACTATAACGTTGCCCACGGCAGCCATGATGTCGGCATTGTAAATGTCCAGCGTGGCCGAACCGGTCATGAAGCCGCCGCCATATATCCAGATCAGAATGGGTAAACCATTGGTCGTGTTCTGCGGATTGCCGTTGTGTATGAGGTGGTCGGTGTCCGCCTGTTTGCCATTGGAGTGCTGGAGAGCAGAGAATAAGTTAGTAAACTTTCAATTTAAATTGGGGAACAGGAACCAGAAGTACTGTTTACTCTTCCCTTAGAAAGTGACTATATCCTGATGATTGACTTACCTCTCCCCCATTGGCACCGCGCCCATGGCGTAGACGTGCCTTGGCCGGCGCCCAGACATTGATGTACAGGCAATCCTCGGACACATTTGTATTGGGGTTCCAGATCTCCTCGCCGGAGAAGCCCGGAAAGTACTCGTAACTGGGTTAAAGAAAGGGGAAGCAGAGAGAGAGTTCTTGATTAGTTACTGACCCATATGCAAATCAAAGGCTGTTTGTCCCCATCTGGAATTCGGTCATGCCAATTACGAAAAAAAAAGAAACTAACCAGCTGTGTTATTTATTTTTATTTGCTCTCTTCCACTTTCACTCTGGCACTCTGGCAAACACATAGCTTTCTGCCCCCACAATTTGACATAGTTTTTCCGCCTTGTAAATGTTGAATCGCTCGAATCGATATCCTACGCATTCGCACAAAGCTCAGCATTAGTCCTGTCCGTCTCCGTATATATGTTATGTTACCTTTGCTGGCATATGTGCCTGGGTGTGTTTGGCTTCGTGTCCATTAAAATTAACTTTGCCATTTTCGCATAAAAGTAATTTATCACAGACGGAGAGAGAGAGAGCGAGACGGCTTTCTCTCTCTGCCAGCTGTCATTCGCCTTTATCACTATATTTTTCTAATTTCCTTTTGCCACACACACACAGACTTTGATGGGTTTTCCTTTAGGCGTGTGGCTTTGTCCCGCTCGGGAAGAACTTTGGTTTACTATTTCAAGAGGAAAAGTAAAGCTAGTCAAAGGAGTCTCCTTAAAAAGGAGTAACTTGGGTAGCAAAAGAAAGTGTTAAATATATATTTTTACTTATTTTAAAGGATTTTAAAGAGGAGATTATACTATAAAATTCTAGTGTAAATGCTCTGGTACTTTTTCCCTTTACCAAATTCTCCTACGTCACCAGCTTTATTTTTGCAAAACACCATTTTCCCCCTCTACAGGAGCAGGCAATCAGAGTGTGATTGCAATTGGCAGGACCAACATGCAGAGCCATGCTTCGCATTGGTCCTTTCCGTTTTGGCCGGCATTTTCGAATGCGGCCATGACGTCATTGGCAACAGTTAGGTCAACACTGAGCTGCCACTGCAGTCGCGCTGCGATTCGGTTTCTAGGTCAAACGCACAAGTGGAGCGAACGAACCTTCCCTCTGAACACCCCCCAAAAGCCCCATTGGAATCCGCTAAGCCAGTGACGACAATTCGCATTTTTTCCCCGCCTTGTTTGCTGGCCAAACACAATTCCGGAAATCAAGAGTTTCCCAAATAGAAAACGTTTTTGTTACTTCGCAAGAAATATTGTAAATACTCACCGCTCTTGAACGCAGGTGGCGGAGAGTCGTGTGGCGTCTAGGACGCCATGCCAGGGCTCCGCCGGCACCGGCTTGCGGAAGCGCAGATCCTCGACGGGTGGCTTGGCATAAGGGATGCCCGTGTAGACATGCACCTCGCGTCCTTGCACCGTCACTGAACGGCCGCGCACCGGTCCGGAGGATGTCTGTACCACCAGGCGGTCGATGACGCCGCAGACGCCGGTCAGGTGCAGCGATAGCACCAGGAACAGCGGCAGCGGCAGCGACAGCGGAAGTGATAGGATGGAGGAGGAGGAGTAGGAGGTGGCGGGCAGGAGGCTGCTCTGCCGTACGAAGGCCATGACGCGAGTGCGCAGGGCGGAGCGTGGGGCAACGGTGCAACGGTCGGCGATGGCGATGGGCGGCTGTGTCCTACTTTGGCGTGACGTCACTGACAGTCTCGGGCTAAGCTGCACGGAAGCTGCTGCTGCTGCTGCTGCTGCTGCTGCAGGCTGGATACGGTCCGGAACGGAGCTGGTGTCTCTGGCGGATACGGGATGATGCCTGCCTGCCGGCGCAGCTGGCCGCATCTACTACAACTTATTATCCGGTTGTGTTCGCCGCTGCTGCCACAGTTGCCACTTGAAGCTGCCGCCCGTGTGTTGCACTACACATTCTCCCGCCGCAGCAGCGTTGAAATCGGGAATCTGGCAACTCTCAGGCTGGGAACTAGTCTTGGATTCAGCTTGGATTTTGATTTAAATTTGGATTTTGGGGGGGCTTCTGCTCGGTTCTGCTTGCCTCGCCTCGCCTCGTTTCGTTTCGATTCGGTTTCCTGTGCAGCTGTTGCACTTTTGCAGCGCCGCTCCGGCTGCTGGTCCTTTTGTTCTCCGGCTCCGGCTGTGTTTGAACTGCAAATAGAAGGAACAGGCATTATGCTATTTGTCTTGGTTTCCTAACCGGGGTCTGAAGCCATTATTTGGCTTTAGTTCTTGCACAGAGAATAAAGGCTAAAGCTGAGAATTGGCTTGAAACTAAGTTTACAATTTTAGTTCTATTTAATTCATTACTTTATTTAATCAAAGTTAGGCTAATATTCTTAAAAGGTAACTTAATCCTTAATCCTTGTGGATTTCCTTTTAAAGGAAAAATTAGCTATAAATATTTCCTTGGGCCGAAATTATGCTTTGTTAGTAAAATTATTCAATTAAGAATTTTAATTTAATTATAAATATAACTGTCTAAGATGTGCCACATTTCTCTTGGTGCACAGCTACTGCCACCGCACGGACACGTACACAAACACAACTTTGAGTGCAAGTTGACTTGTTGGGTGCTTGTGTCGTCTGCCCCCGTTTGTATGCTGCAATATTTATGTGTTTGCTTTGGCGTCAGTGTGTGTGCGAGTGTGTATGTGTGTGTGTGTGTGTTTACCACTTGAGCTGAGATGCAAAGCTCCTTCTTTCCCCGGTCTCGGCTTGCATTCAAAAGTCCTGAGTGCCATCCAAGTCCACCCAAAAACTTGGCACCACCGCACCGCACACCACCTGGTGGGTTACCCACACACACACACCTGCTGCGGAGCCACTCACAGGATTCTCTCAAGTGGCGCATATCGTTTTCTAAGGCTTTGCCAGGCAACATCGTTAAACATATTTTCTTATATGCTTTCATTAGAGTCACTTGACCGATTTAAGCAAATATCCTTTCAAACCAAGCGAAAGAGAGAGAACTCTGAGGGAATTTTGTGAAAATATATGACATTCGTTTCAAAGGTATTACTGCGTAAATTACAAATTTAAATTGAATTAACAAAGGAAAGCTAAAAATATACAGCTTCTACTTTTGTGTTTTATATTTAATAAACAAAATGGAACGAAAAACTTTGTTGTAACAGAAATTACATCAACAAAAGTACACTTTAAATCGTTCCCTTAAATAAGTCAAAGGTTCAACTGAAACCCAAATGATATACCATATAAGATACAGGTTTTACGACCTGAAAATCCATCCTCTGGTCCAAACAGTAAACTTGTTTGTTATTTGTCGATAAATTCTGCACGGGAGGCTGCAGTTTGGCTGCAAAACAAAAAAAAAAAAAACAAATATTCCTTGCTAGCAAATGACTTTTTCAGCCCTTGTCCTTGACGTTCTCGAGTTGCAGCAAACTCCTGGCGTCAAATTGAGCCAGGAAACCAGTCAAGTCAAAGGGGAGCAAGGAGTAAGGAGCAAGGACCCGACCCTTGCATGCTGACAGCCCATTAGACCGGAGCTCGTGTAATAACTCCGCTGCCACGCCTCTTGCCCTGCTCTGGCAGGTCCTGCAGCTGCAGTGCCCCGCAGTCCTAAGGACCCTTTTGGCTCCTTTATGCCAAGCAACTTGTCTGCAAAAAGGACAAAGGAGCAAAGAGTCTCTCTCAGCTGGCGCCGCAGTAATTTAAATGTTATTCCGCCGCACAATTAAAATGGCATTAAGACGCCACCGAAATGCGAGTTGCAAGTTGGCAATTTAATTTTTCCCCACTCCCTCTCTCTCTCTCTCTTGCATTCCCACCTAAATTAGCTCAATTTTCTACACGTTCTTGGCGTTTTCCCCGGGTTTCCACGGCAACTGTCGCAATCCTTAGTTTACTACATTAAAAATCCGCAGCCATTCGCAGTATTTACCAGCGCCTGTTCGCCGCAAGATAAGATGTCCTTTTTGAAGGAAAATATTTTCCTAATTTCTTGCAGCTGCAGCAGGTTTTTCCTCTCCACTTTTTTTCTAAAACTTTTCTATAAACGCAAAATTGTCTCTGTTATTTGAGGGGACAGCACAGTCGTATTTATTTTATTATATTTTATGGTTGCTGGCAACATAAGCGCTTAGTTTCAGCTGACACGAGCTATTTTTCTTGCCAACTGCGGGAAGTTCCTAAAAGTTGCAACTTCAAAGTTGACTCGAGCAGCCTCTAAGCCCCCGGAAAAGAAGCATTTGACTCTAAAAAGCTGACTAAGTTAAGTTCGGGGAAAATGCTTGGAAAATGACAGAAATATTTTAAAAGTGTGCTTTTATAAGTCGAGGTAAAGTTAACTAACAAGAAAATTTAGAGGCTTACTTGGACACCTAAGCCTGGTTTTATTTCTATATTCTATAACTTTAACTATAAATACTGTATAATATGGCCAAATTATTCTGTTAAAACCATTCCGAATTCAATGGAATTTTCCTTCACTCACTTAGGAAAAACATAAATATTTTCCCCGAATTTAAATTGCACAGATTTTGTTGGCATTTAAAATCAGTGTTTATTGTTTAAGCATTTTCCTTGCATAAATACCCGAGCTGTATAGTTTCCCTGGCTTTGTTTTCGCATTGGTTTATTTTCCTTTGGCCAGGAAAATGCCACGAATACTTTGCCAGCAAAATGATAGCCCAGCGAAAGGGAAAGCGAATGCGGAAAAATGAACGTTAGAGGGTGACAGCGGAGAGCGCGAAAATTTTAATGACATTCAAATTAAATTATAATTTCAAAAGTTTCGCCGCACAAGCAGAAAGAAAGAGAGAGGCGTTGCTGATGACGACGATGACAAGGACATGACCAGGTGGTGGGCCAGGTGAAAGCGTACTCCCCCTGCCACATCCTTCAACCTCACACCTCATCCTGCTCTCCTCTCGGGTCAGCTTCGTTGGCCAAAGGTCAAAGGAGAGAAAAAAAAAAGGTTTGGCCACCCCTCAACGTCCCCTCTGCTCCCAATCAACTCGTTTTTCCTGCTGCTCCTCCCCCCCCCCCCCCCCCCCCCCCCCCCAACCCCCTCGCTTGTTTATTTCCCTTACGTTTGTTTTCAAAATTTGGCTGAAAAACATGGCGGACGACGGACGACAAAACGAACGGTAAAAGCCAAAGGGTAAACAACACAAAAGCAAGCGAAACAAAAACAAAGATGAGAGACACCGAAAATGTAGGTTGGCAAAAAACAAGGGGGGAAGGGGGGTGTTGTAGAGCGAAGGAAAATATGGAAAACTCGGCTGAGGATAACCGGAGGAAATAGAAGAAAAGTTAACTGTGTTTTGTTTGTGTTTTCAGTTTTTGTTTTAAAGGGTTTGAATGCTTGGCATTTTTCTTTGTTTTTTAGATATTGTTGTTATTTTGCAGTCTCTGTAATTTCTAAGGACATAAAGTATAATTTTTTAAATAAAACCCCAAACTCTTACCTCAGTTTCCTTAAATTCTTGTTTCAATGTTTGCCATTAATTTAAATTGTAATCTTCTGCACTTGAGTGGAAAAATAATACTCTCATTCCATGCAAATTTTCCACGAAATTTATATTCAAAGAAACAACGCAATTAACTATTTTGTAATTATAAAATGTTCATGCACACATTTTTTCCCAGAATTAATGATATTTTGCATACATAAAATGGAAAAACATGCCAAACGATTCGGAGAATCTCCTGAAACTATGTTTAACAGCAAGCTGAGCTTAAATTTCAACTGAAAGGATTTATTTAAAATTTGCTTTAGAGCGTGAGCATATTTATTTAAGCTTTGTGCAGCAGCATAATTGTAATTACCTGAATTTTCTGCGAAATAATTCAACAGCTTAAAAGCAACAATTATTTCCCAGAAACATTTACCAGAGAAAAAACCTGATGAGCAATTAGGTAAATTGCTTGTGTGTCTAGATTTTCTGACAGTGCACGAGAGACGAAATGTGTTTGGTTTAATTGATGGGTTGAAGAGGGTAGAGACGCCAGGTCTGACCGCCAGTCAGCGAGGCTTAATTGATACCCAAAAAGGCAGGGGACAGAGATGTGGAGGTGTGAGAGACAGGTGTCTATTATGGCCCCCGAATACCTGTGTCTTCTTCCTGCAAAGGTCTCCGGCAAGGAGCAAACTGTACCTCTCAAGACATCTAGCCTTGGTGGAGGAATAAAAATAGAACCATTGTTTAAAGTCTGCCCCAGGAAATAACATGTGTATCTCGCTGGTGAAATCTTGTGTTCTTTAATATTTTCCAGGCCATTTCCCTGCACTTCCTTACGCTCTATAAGCCACCACGCAATCATTAAACCCCAAAAAATATGGCCATCTGCTTTAATGAGGCACAATCATCATCAAGTTTTCACTGACCATTTGACCTTTCCATTTGCCGGCCAGCAGGACTCCGTCTCCGTCTCCGGATCACAGGCCTCCAGCCTGGTTGGCCATTAGGCGAATGTCTGGCGCCAGGCAAACTATAAAATAAATGCACGGGCGTGGCCCGTGGGCGGAGGAAGCACGGAAATCAACGCGTTTGCAGGAACTCGGAGCTCATCTTACGACGCCAAATGAAAATTATTTCTCTGTCGCCATTTAAGCAAGGAAAAATAATTTAATATTCGAAAGTAATTTCAATACTTAAATGGTTTTGCATTTTTAACAAAATAAAGATGAAATATAGAAAGAGCGCTCCTTTTGAAACTATTTCCTTTCTTTCTTTTTTTATATTTTCAACTATTTAATACTCTCCTTTAACTTATAGCTCTGTGGCTGTGGAAAACCCCAGTGAAACGTCAAAATTGCACAGCATGAGTCGAAAAAAAAAAGAGAGAGAACTGTGAGCCAGTGGCGCTTAGTTTTTTATTGCACGGCGCCGCATGTGGCGGCTGCGGCGATTGAAGTGACCCTCGTGGCGCGGGGCAAGTGGCTGGGGGCGGTGCCGGGTGGCTGGGCAGTGGGCCAGTGGGATCGAGAGTGACAAGCAGGGAGGCGGGATGAGGCAGCCGGCAGGAGCCTGGCACTGGCATTACGTCCGGTGCACGAGTTCGGCTTTAGTGGCTCTCGCCCGTCACCGGGGCTCGTTAACGCTGAGACGCTCAATTTAGCGCGACTTATTCAGGTTGGCGCTCCGCTTGCCCTTGATGATATCACCGCAGCCATGTAGTCGTGGCCATCGTCAGACCGATTCCCCAATCTTCCTGCTCTTTCATTTCCAGAGTCACACGGCAAAAAGAGATACTTATCTTACCACCAAACACAAGCAACAGGAAGATGTGCATAGCAGTCGTGCTTAATTTTAAATGCTTTTAAGGGACTTAAAATTGTAACTGTTTATTTATATGAATTGTATATCTTATACATCATTTTTCTGAACCATTTATTTGGTATTTAAGTTAATAATATGGTCCCGTAAAGGTATTCTCACAGTAAAAGCCTTTTGCGAATCTCTCTCTCAGACGGGCTCCCGGCTCACACGTGCCTGCCCATCCCTGTCTCTGTTCACCAACAAACTACAACACAACAACATATACATACAGAACCACTGCCCTTGGTGTCGATGTCTTGAGTCTCCTCGGGTTACCCGTGGGTGTGCTGCACTTAAAGCCAAAATAAAAAATCAATAATCGGGGAAATGACAAGTCAACAGCCAACAGCAGCTGAGCTGAACTCAAGCGGAGCCGCCATTTCTGACTGCTCCTGCCTCCTGCCACACACACACACACACACTCAGACTGAAAGAGAGAGCCACTGTGTGTGTGTGTGTTTTTTGGGGCAAAAGTTTTATATTAAGTAACCTGAGCGGGTTTGGGGGAGTCCCCGGGACACGTACTCGGCACACGACCCAAAAACGTGCACCGCAGGTCTCGACTCGACTCGACTCGAATTTATGGCTGTTTCGCTTCTTATTTATGTATTTTTCAGCTTGCATTTGGTTATGAAAAATATAGAGTCGTTAACCTAGACAGAATGCAAAAAAAAAACCCTCCAAAGAAATAGAGCGCTGAAAAATGGACCGAAATCAGCAGATGAAGTATGTTATGGTAATGGAATTTCAGAGTGAACGTAAATACGCACCAAAAATGAGGCTGAATATATTATTATGTCAAGTGAATTTAAGGATAATATTTTATTTTGTAAGATCTGACTATATTTTATCATAAATCAGAAGTTAATAAAAAAGAAGTAAAAGTATATAAATAAATAAATTCAGAAGAGCATCTTAAGTTCTTAAATGAATAAATAATCTTTATTTACAATGCTTCAAGTTATAAAATTAATAAATATTCCTTATTTACAATGCTCTAAATTGTAAAATTAATAATAAATTTATAAGTTTACCTAAACTACAACCTTTACCTACCTTGCCCTAGTTCAAACTCTAATGAAATTCCAATGATATGCCGCATATTAAGTATACGCCACGAAGACCACACTTCTTGCCTGATTATGAATACTAAACATTCAATCCCCAATGGCCTTCCGTTTCCGCTCCCTTTTGTCCCCTTTTTTCAACTGATGATGCTGTAAAATGTCAAATGTGAGTGCTGCTTTCATATGAAATGACGCAAGAAATAAAAGCGGCGCCCCAAAGGGCAAGCATCTATATAGCATCTGTCGTCCCTTTATTCATACAATGCCAGGACCTTGCCAGTGACGTCACATGCCTAAAGGCCTGCATCAATATATGCACACATATACATGTACATATACATACATGTATCCTGGCACACTCTCGGTTCATCATTGTTCGTTGTTCGATACCTGAGGCTGGATAATTACTCGAAGGAACGTCATCAGCATCCTGCCGAGGCCCGGACATTGCGCACACTGCAACTTTGACTCGATTTGAGTCATTGAGGCTGCATAATGCAATCGGGCCCATCAGCAGCACGCATCAATTTGCCAGCAGCCAACAAAAGCAGAGGCAACCAAGTCAACAGTAAATATTGATGTTTTGCGGGGCCAAACGAGGGTAGACGATAGACTATAGACTATAGAGATAGATGTTGTTGTATCGCTCTGGCGATAATTAGGTTCATAAGAGCGTAAGAGTTTTAATTGGGCTGCTTATTACAATAATCAGTCGGCCGGGCATCATCATTGGGGCATAGAAAGTGGCACTGAGGCCCGGGGACACCGTATCATCCGTATCATTGGGCGTGTGCGCTCGTGTGCACTTGCCTGGTTTATTCAATTTGCGGCAGCAGCAGCAGGCCAAATTGCAGCAACGACGGCAACGGCAACAATTACAGCAATCACGACAATGGCAGCAAAAGCAACAATAACAATGGGCAAAAATTAAGCGTACAAAACGCTGATATATTAAATGGCATTTTAATTGGCATACGCATCAATAATTTTTAATTTGTTACAATAATTACAAAGTTATTTAATATTTATGTTGACTCGCCGCTTGTCAATTAGTCTGGCTCATGCAATTAAGGTTGATTAAAAAATTATACTTTATATTACACATACCCATGTGTGTGTGCAGTTTACCAGAAAAACGCAAATTAATATATTTACTTCACAACTTAAATCTCAAAATTGAGTCAACTCATTAATAATGATTAAATTTTGATTACGGTTTCATGGTTTCCTGTAACCGTAAATGAAGTTGCAATAAATTATAAAGCCAGCAGATGCTTAAAAACATAATAAGTAATTAATATTCCAATCATTTCTGAATAGTTTGATAGTTTATCATCCTTATATATTAACCGACATCCTGTAAACAACTATAACTTCCTATCTAAAACCCCCAAGCGGATGATAAGGAATGCAGGTAGCACAGGTATTTTTTTTTTTAAATCACCGACGTGATTCATCTTTAATCTGGGCCTGGCATAAAGTCAAACCAAAAAAAAACGAACAACAAATGGCTTGCTCGCTTAGCGATTTACAGGCAAAGCCCTGTGAATACAATCACACTAAAATCGCGCATACGCCGCGTATTCCCAAAGACACAGCAGAACTTGGCATTTGTTTGCCTTTGAGTGGCACATGCGCCACGCTTGGCACTTGCTTTTATTTTACCCTGGGTTACTTTTAATGCCCAGAGCAGCAGGGCTAACACACACACACACCTCTTGCACACACATCAAGCGGTTTATTCCCAGTACACGTCACGGACTCAAAGCGTATGTGCGAGTGTGTATGTGTGCTTATAAGTGATTATCTGCAGGTAAAAATGGCGGAAAATGTGGAAGCTTATATTCCCAGACACTGATGCGCATTTCCACCTGCACAGGGATCAGCAAAGGCTTTGAAAATTCTTTAAACGAGAGAGATTTTAATGTTTAAGCAAACTGCGTTGGCTGTCAATTTGCATTTAGGTTCAAGGGATCAGGCTTAAAGCTCCTGCAACTTCTTTGTTATATTAAATAATATCGTTCCCTTTTCCCAAGTTTTTTTTTCATTTAAAAATAAGCTAAAAACATCACATTCCTGGTTGCTAGTCCTAGACCCCTGGTGCATTGGATTCCCTATGTTGGAAGCAATAAAATCTAATGAGACTGCAGCAGACAACAAATCGCGTTATTATCGCCGGGCAATGGCCAAGAGGGGAAACCAACCAACGTACTCTATACAGGCGGCCAGGACCGCAAGAAAACTAATAAAAGTTGCCAAAGCACAGATAAATAAAAGAAACGCATAAAACTAATGTTAAACAATTCCCTGCCTCCCTTCACTCCCTTTTTCGGTGCCTTTTGTCTGCTGTCTGTTTTGCTGTTGTTTCTCTTTTTTCTACTTATTTTTTTCTGTTTTCCGCTTGTGTTGCGTGAGACTCGGTTCACTTGGGTTGGTTTCAATTCGTTTGCTGGGTCTGTCATCGCCCATCGTCATCGTTGGCCCCTTAAGACAATGATGGCCTGGCCCAAAGCCCTCGGGGCTATGCAATAAAATTGCGTTTTAATGCTGGTCCAAAGGACGAGAAACGACCCATTTACGAAGCATCTCAAGTACCTTGTCTGTGTCGAAAAAGAACATAAACACTCAGGGAATACGAGTCTCGGCAATGAATGTTCCTGAAGACATGATCAATAGATCGGTTTAAGCTCTAAAATTTGGCTTTAAATTTAAGTATTTACAGAATTAAGTCAAGAAATTAAATAAAGAGAATTCATAGCACTCTACCCTTGGGAGAAAGACTCTCTCTTTAAGCAAAAAATAAATTGCTAGCTGCCTTCGCTAGTAGATCCCAACGTCGCCTCACAAAACTTGAGATGCGAAACTTTTCCTTTTGGCATTTCCCCAGCTCCGTCATTCAATATTCATATTAGCCGAGGGTATAAAACCGTCCCCTTTGTTTCAATTTTATTGCTGGCTTTTTATGCTCGCCTGTTTGTTTGTCCTTCGCATTGTTTTATGACATTTTATTTGCATATTTTCGCGTGTTTCCCGCTTGAAACACGAATACACGACTTTTATGTGTTTGTCGATTTTGCGCGAAAATGCAGAGAGGAAAGGCAAGGAAAGGAAAGCCATTGCACTCCCCACGGTCTGCTGGGAAAATGATCGGGAAAGCCAAGCCATGGGAACTCCAAGGAGCAAAAATGTTGTTGCTTGTTCAGCGAATTACACGGCGGGGCGAGAAATATTTTTTCACCAAAATACCCGGAGTTACGGGGGGAGTGGGAGGGAAAAAGCCAAACACAAACGGAAAAGTGTAAAACAATTCTCAAGTGTTTTATACTTTAAGCTTTGCGCCTTTGCTCTGTGCTCTTTGTGTGTGAGCGAGTTTTTGTTTGCTGTATTTTTGTTTCTTTTTTGTTTCGGTTACTTTGTGTGTTTGGTGTGTATTTGTTGTGTATATTGTGTGTGTGAAATTCTGTTCATTCTGATACAAAGAACCAAGCTGGAGTTCCCACGGCTGGCGGTATCCTTTGTGATTTAATCATTTCTCTGCCACTGATTCAATTAACTTCAACATCGTTGGCTAGAATTCCTGCACTGAACACCGGGGGGAATCGCACTTTTGTCGGACACTGTCCCCCGGTGCAGAAGAGAGAGATTGCACAATTGCAATCCGCTCGATTGGATGCATTGTGTGCGGAGTTGATGGCTCCGGTTGGATAATGGATGAGCCCCGAATAAGCGGAAGTCCGCAGCAGCAGTGGCATTCAATTAAACTTAATTCCTCACGCCTAAAGGCAAACAAATAAGCAAAACACACAAATGGCAAATTGGATTAATTGCATTTAAATGCGTTTTTGTATTACCCAGCGATGTTTTACGACTTGCCGATAGCAACAATAAAAAGCAACATTATTTATCGAATTGGTATTCTGATTATTTATTATCTGCGGCTCTTGATTTAACATACAAAAAATATATAACTATTTGTGTTTATTTATAATTGATTTTGCGTTGCCTGAAGCACATAATTCATTTGCCTGTTTATTGAATGTTTATTTAATAAATTAAGTTATTAAGCAACTGAAAATGCCTAGGGCAAAGTCCATAGTTGGATAATATTATGTTAAAACTAGATTTAACTTTACTATTTCCATGATATTCAAACAGCAACAAAAAAAGATACAAAATAGCTATGCAAATGCTACTTTTAAAAAATATCTAGTATAGGAAATGCATATGGGTACAAAAATATTACCACAACAAAAATATAACATAAATCTCAATCAAGAATGCAGTTCACAGACCAATAAAAAAGAAGAACCAATGACCGCATCGGTCACCCTAAGCCCAGCGAACTAGTTGAACGCTCTCATAGATACATTTACACAAATGTATCTAGGTATCTTCAGTGGCGGTGTGTAAACAGTCCCCCAGACAAAAAAACAAAAAAAAAAGATAATAATCCAAATAGAGCGGCAGTATAAAACTGCAGCTAAAGCGAACTAAACTGTGGACAGCACGCAATCCCGTGAATCTGAATCTGTATCTGTATCTGAATCTGGGCAACTAATCAGCGTTTCTATCTAATAAGCCGCCGGTGGCTGATGACGCGATGATCATGGAACGATGCTGCTGCTGCTGATGATGATGATGATGATGATGCTACATGATATGTGCTCTGTATGCTATAAGCTATGCTCGGGGTATAGTATATGGTGTGTGGTGTGTGGTGTACGGTGTGTATGGGTTAAGTGTGATAAATCGACAGTTGAATTAAGCGACATGTGGGCGACAGGGAGAGAGAGTGTCACTGTGAGTGCGACGAATGGGGATGTGCGGGGAATCTAGCGGAACATTTACGCACACACTACTGCGAATTAAGCGCACTCACGCACTCGGGGCTCACAATAATCGAAAGAAATGAAAAACCAAGAGCCAAGGCACTGCAAAAAAATAAGTCAGGTCTATATTATACCTTTTATAAGAAAATATAAAAAATATTGAAGCGATCTATCGATTCCTGCTCGTCCTTTTCTGTTTTCGATATCTATTCAGGGTTGCTTTATATATTTTAAAGTAAAGCAAAAGCTATCAAATTATGCTTCGATTTGAGAAGACTTTCTCTCCCACTTGGATCTTGTATTGTTCGAAACTTTCTCCCAGTGCAGCGTCGAGTGAAGGAATAAAGTAAAAGTGTCTTTTCATCAGAATTTTAAATGTGCCTCGGCCTCGATGTGAGTTGCCAAAAAAAAAACTGTGTGTATAAGTGTGTGCATGGGAGTGGGTACAGGTGTGCGCGTGAGCCGACCGAGCGGAAGTTATGGAGCCTACGTGCCCCACAAAAAAAAAAGGAAAACATCGAAAGGAATACAACAAAAAAAAAAATACGCATTTCGCTTTCCTTCGACGGTGCTGGTGGTGCCTGTGGGTGGTGGGCCAAGCGGGCGGACATTGAGGCAGCCCCACTCGATAAACCACCAATACCAGTGACCAGGTCCTCGTATGTAAACAGACAAATTATGAATTTGTAAGATTCTCTCTCTCTCTCTCACTCGTTTCTTTCCCCGGGTGTCCTGTTTGTCCTCCCCAGCGCGCTCTCCCGCTCTGTGCGTGTATATGTTGAAGACTTTACGGATCACGGAGCTCATCAAAAATCGTTAAATGCGAAAATCGAATAAGAAATGTCGAAGCCAAAAAAACGGACAAATTAAAGGAATTTTAGTTTTGGTAAATAAATGTGAATAAAGGATATTGGAGAAAAGTAAATTATAGGCAATAAACTAAAGTAACTAAGTAAGCTCGAGCTCTGTAATTGTAACCAATATATTTCAGAATGTTTGCTGTTCCTTTAATGCTTTTATTTATATTTAAACGTTTTTCAAAAGGATTTGAATAAGGATATAAGGGAACTCGAAATAAAATAAGTTTTCTGTAAAGTGTTGATGTTTACAAACCCCAATAAAACCTTATTTAGACATAAACCTAGCTAAACTTGTTTATTCCTTAACTAAACTATGTTTTTAGGTTAAAAACTCACCAATTTGTGCGCTGAAAATGTTGCCCTCGGCCGCTCACTTACATGCCACTGTGTTTATGTTTGTTGTTTATTCAATTATTTTCTTTTTTCGATTTTCCAAACTCGCTGATTTTTAAAACTGGAAATACAATTTAGGAACTGATTGCGTTTTAATTCTCTCGCCCGTTTCTTTTGCACAAAAACTTCACTTTATCACACACTAAATCTGACTATGAATATCCTTCTCTGTCCGTGTTATGCCACATGCATGCCTATGTGTGTGGTGTGTGTCTGATGTGTGTGTGGTGTGTGTGCGGCTAAAACACAGATAGAGAACGGGGGAAATGGGGAACCCCTTGGAAATGAATAGTCTGCTTTTAGGTTTTCTTTGTGCCGTTGTCTTGGGCCTCTTCTTTTTCCAGCCTTCTCCTTTGGTTGTGTTTCTTTTCTGTTTCTTTTTTTCTATTTTTTTTTTTTTTTTGCGCACCCAATTGAAAACTAGTGGCGTAGTCCGCTCGATCCGCTCCACTCGGGGAAAAACACTGTGTGCCAGCCGCTCAAAACACGACGATGTCTCTAGCTAAACTGGAGCCAAATGCCATCGCAATGCGTACTTTAAACTGTTCGAATGGCAGGCACACACACACACATACACCTTCGCGGGGGACAAGGCTTTTCCGCTCGCTCTCGGTAAACCATACGAAATAGCGGGAATATGCGGCTGGTCAGCGTTACTTTCTCCCTCGCTCGCAGCTTTCGAAAAACTGTAATACGCCCGCTCTCATTCTCTCTCTTGCTCTCTCTGTATTTTTGGCAAGAAGCTTTAGCTTGTTTTTGTTCGGAATCGAAATCGGAAACTTTCGTCTGCGACATTTTGCCGCATTTGTTGTTGTGGTTCTGGCTGCTGGGGCCCCGCACCAAATTTCATTATCTCGAGTGGCGGCCGCTTTGTTTGTTTATTTGAGAGCTACTCTCTCAGCTGGGTAAATGTTATTGTACTAAATGGGTGCTTCGAGTAATGAGGGTTAAACAAAAGACACTTTCTTATTTTCTTTACAGGCAAAGTTTAAGTTTTTTTATGGGTTTAGTTAATTGTTTGGGGTTTGTTTTTAGTAAAACCCCCGAAAATCGATCGCACACGTTTTAAGTTAGTATTACACACACACACACAGTCAGAGCTCTCTCCCACTCTCTCTCTCTCGCACACACACTTTCTCTCTCACGCTCACACACATAGGCCGCTGCAGCTGTTTTGAGCCGCAAAGTATGCTGCACACTTCTGAGAAGATTTAAAAACTCCGCTTGGACAGGATCAAAGTGTTAAAAGTTTTCTAATCCTGTTAACCCTACAATTGCTTTATTTATTTTTGTGTATAATATTTGTATACTGAATCGAACGCAGGTACAAATCGAAATAATTCGGAACCAGCTTGCCCGACGACTCGCAGCAGAATGCGGAGAAGAAAATGCCGAGCAGCCGTCAGCCAACCACAACAACAGCTGCAAAGCGGCGTCGGCGTCCGGGATGAAAAACTTTTCAACACACACACACACACGCACGCACACATACACGGGGGCCATGGCGAGCCTACATATTATAGGAAATTTGATATGAAAACATTGACAAGCAGCCGCAGAAAGCTTTTAGCCTTCAGCTGTGTGCACGAGAGTCGGTTAGTTGTTGTTAGTAACGCAGCGGCTTGGCCGGTATAACAGTTTAGCATTTCAGCATTTTCCGCTAGACGAAAATCTTCTTGCGGCACGAGGAAAGCTCTCCGAGAACCGCGAAACGAGAAACGCGAAACGCGAACGAAGCTGAGGTTGGAAAAGTTTTTATTCTTAGCTCCAATGCACTATGGGGTTTTTGACCTGTTTTTGTGGCATTAATTAATAACTCAGTCAGTTTTGGAGATATCGACATGAAACTTTACCTACCGTCATTATATGTCCCTAGGAACATATAGTATAAAAATCGTTCGGATCAGAAAACTATATCCTATAGCTCCCATAGGAAAGATCGGGTAAAACTAAAAATAATTTAATGAAATTTAAGGAGCTCAAATTTGTTGCTCTTTTAACACGATATACCAATTTTGAGCTAAATCGGATAACTTTTCCCCTAGAACCTATCTGACCAAAATACCGGATTTCAGTGTTTTTCTATACAAATGCCATACAAATCGGCGTTGGAGAATGTGAGGTTATCTAAGGAAAATTCAAATTGCACCAAAAGTGCGCAAAAGTGCACAATAAGACTAATAGCCTTTTGTTCAGAATTGACAACGCTACAGCATACACTTAGACGCACTGAAAACTAATGCAAACTTATATTTCAAAACTCTTCTCAAAGTTAAAATTTGTTTCTTAAAATTCAGCTTAAGGTGCGTTTATAAAATGACAAAATGTTGTTATAAACACGCACAATTTGAACAATTAATACATTTAACATGTAGTACAAACATGTGAAATCAGTTTTCATTAGTTTTTTCCGTTACAAATGGTGT
>VNJR01000659.1:0-24247 GCA_008042585.1 Drosophila punjabiensis
CAACTTACCATAAGCCGGCCACCATCTGCACTTGCTACCCCTTGACCCAAACGAAAATGAGCCCACTTTCTGCGCCTGCGCCTCGCGAAATAATTTCCTCGGGGTGGGGCCCGCAACACATGATGACTCGCCTTCGCCTTTGCTTTAGCCTTTGCGTTCGCATCGGTTTTGCTCAGTTGTGCAGTTTTGCAAGCTGCTAACTGGGATTACACACGCCATCGGCTCATCCAACTGGACTGTATGTCAGGTGCACAAAATGACGTAAGACACGCGTTTTAGATGATGAGCCCCCGGGAACCGAAACTTGGCCAGCGCGTTGAGGTAACGGGTAAACATCTGCAAGGTAAGGTCGCCTATGTGGGACGCACTAACTT
Organism: Drosophila punjabiensis; assembly: GCA_008042585.1. Lineage (NCBI taxonomy): Eukaryota > Metazoa > Arthropoda > Insecta > Diptera > Drosophilidae > Drosophila > Drosophila punjabiensis. Next base: position 375 of record VNJR01000659.1, read on the forward strand.
CGCCGCCGGCCTCTGGTACGGCGTGATTCTGGACGAGCCGCTGGGCAAGAATAACGGTAGCATCCACGGCAATGTATACTTCAAGTGCGCCACCAACTGCGGACTGTTTGTGCGAGCCCAGCAGCTGGTGAGGATTGCCGAGTTGCCCAAAGGAGCGGATAATCAAAAAGCTGATGAAATGCAACGCGAGGGGGCCCGAGGGAAACTCACGAGGCGGAGTGGTGGGGCGAAGTCAGTGGAGGAGCATGTGAGTAATGCCAAGGAAAGGTCAATGTGAGATGTGAATGTATATACATTGTTCTATTTCCTGCAGGATAATCAGAGGGAGCCGATGGCCGGCACTTCTGGTAAAACGAAGGGAACTCCTTCGAGTCCGGCGTCACCGCAACACCGGGCTAGAAGTACTCACTCTCCCCGAGATCAGACATTGGCCAAGACTTCTGGGAAGTTTTTGGCAGCCCAGCAGCAACCTCTACAGCTTCCAAAGGTGACTCAACCCATATTCTAATTAGGTCAAAGGGAACTAGAAAGCGTTTTCCCTTGGCAAGCGAATCGAAACCTGTACAATTTATAAATAACAATAACAATTAATTTTTGTTAGAAAATTAGGATAAAATATTGTTGATTAGCTAATAAATTTCTTTCCCCTTGCAGAATTCAAGTGTGCCTGAAGTTGATCATCAGAAAGCGCAGGCCGTGGAAGATGTAAACGGGTCCCCTAAAACTGCATCAGCCTTACAGCAAACTAAAGAGCCTTCCAGGCAGATGGAGTCAAAGGATCCCGCTGATTCCGTACAAAAGCTAAGCGACCCGGTTAAAAAGCAGGACGAACAAGAACTATGCAAAGAAGTAGCCAAGGTACAGTCTGTCGATCCGCTCCAGACCAGCACAATTGGAGAGTTGCAGGCTCAGCAGCGGGCAGCAACGCAACTTACACCGCCAGCAATGACCTGTAACCAGCGGCGATCCACGTCCTACACGCAGCTGAGACCGACTAGGATCAGCCAACCAAAGCCAACCACAGCTCAGGCTCAGAGCTCAATGGCGCAGTTGACTTTGGCCATGCCGGTGCCCCTGGCCTTGGCCCCGAAACGTAGCAAGACGAGTATGAGTCCTACGAGTTGTGTGAAACGAGCAGCGCCTGCCGCTTTTGTGGAACCCGGTTTCCTAGAGATTCTGCGGCCGCAGTTCACCCCGGGACCTGCGCTGCGAACACCTAGCACAGCAGCTCCTCCGGTGGATAATCCGGAACTCCGGCAACTGAAGGAAGAACTTCAGTTACTGAGGGTGCAAAAGAGCGAGGATAAACTAAAACTGCTCGAGCTGGAGCGGATGAGGATTCATAACGAGCAACTCATGGAGTTTAAGTCACAGATAATGACGCAGCAGGTGTTGCTGCAAAGGGAGCTCCAAAGGTCAAGAAACGAACTGCGGGAAGCGCAGGACGTTTCCTCCAAATTCAAAAGGGAGCTGGACGAAATTGCCGAGAGCATTGAACTGCTCACCCTAGACAAGGAAATGGCGGAAGAACGAATGGAGACTCTGCAAATGGAACTAGAGATGGCTCAAGAGCGAAACGACGAACTTAGCTTGGACGTGGAGATCCTGAAAGCGGAGCAGGAGGAGCAGATGGGTCAGCGCATTGAAAATAATGAGAAGCAAGCCGGAATTGGGTCGGCACCGCAATCCACCGGCGAGTTCCTGCGGTTAGAACAGTACAATCAACGGCTCCGGGAAACGGTGGTTCGGCTAAGGGACACTCTCGCCCAGGAGAAGCAAAGCAGTCAACGCACACACAAGGAACTGGAGACCAAGCACTCGGAGATCAACGAGCTAAAGAGCATCAAGGAGTTGCTCAGCAGAAGGGTGGACGTCATGGAAGTGCAGCTAATCGATCTGAAAGAACAAGTAGACGCTTCTCTGGGAGCAGAGTCCATGGTCACTCAACTGGCTAGCCTGAAACTAGAGCTGGAAGATCGTGTCAAGCTACTGGAGGACGAAGTTTACGAGCTGGAGGCCCTGGAACAAATCCAAGAGCAACTTATTGAAAGTAACCAGGAGCAGGAAAATGATTTGCGCGAGGAGATCGATAAGCTTAGTGGTCAGGTAAAGATTCTGGAGCAGCAGAAGACCGCAGCCATGGAGAGCCTCTATGACCGCGACGTGACCATCATGAAGTTCCGGGACCTGGTTAGGCAACTTCAAGAGCAACTCCAGATCCGGGCAGATGGCACTCTGTCTATTGAGGATTTCAGCAGTGCCAATGAATCGCAGCAGGAGGAAGCCTCCAATCAGAGCCAGACGGATTACCAGCACATCTTCAGTGTGAGCAAGGCGTATGGCAGGGCTCTGGAGCAGCAGATTAAGGCTGTGGAGCTGAGGCTGCAGTGCCAGCACTTGGAGTACGTCCTCGCCTTCGTTCCCGAACAGTTCCTTTTGCGGGGAGGGGAGCACGACGTGGTGCTAGTCATGCTACTCCTGGAACGGATGAATGAGAAACTGACCATCGTGTGCCAGGCCATCAACGAAAAGTTTCCCGCGGCTTGCGAATTCGGTGAGGGTTCATTATATATTTCATTTACATATTTCATTTATTTTTACTTATAATGTTTAATGCTCACTCCTCTCGCCACAGGACGCGACGCCATATTTGAGGGCTACTCCGTCCAGCGGTATATTTTCCGGTCGCAGTGCCTCTACCTTTTAAAGAGCCTCCAACTAGTTCTTCAGCAGTTCCGTCACGGACTTAACCACTGCGACTACGAGCTGTGCACCCATGCGGCCATCTACCGAAGTGACCTAGAGGCCCAGGAGCAGCAGCTGGACGAGTTTGTACGCCTGTTGAAAACGGGACAACTGGATGAGCACACAAACTGCGACCCCATCCAGAGGGTTCTTCACTATGTCAGTGGGTTGCATCAGAACCTAATGCCGCCTCAAACGTTGGTGGAGCTCCTGGACGAGCAGCAGCTATACGAAACCCTCATCGAGGTGTACGAAGCGGGTTTGGATGCTGTGAATGCCAACGCAGGTTTGATGCACACCATTATCCAGCTGGGAGACGAGCAGACCGCCTCATTCCACTGCATGCAGCTGCTGATGGAGACGAGCTGCGCCCATAAGCAGAAGCTGAAGAAGCTGCAGAGAAAACTGAGTAGCAGTAAGACGGCTTCCTGGACGGGAATGCAGTGTGCCAGGTACCAAAGAATCCTTGAGGCCAATGAAGCGCTAGGTGCACTTATAAGACTACTGGGCTCCACTGCTCGGGAGGCGAGCAAGGATTCCAACGGGGGTATAGCCCACGAGAAGCTATGGAGAATGATGGTGCTGAACTATAATAAGTTCGCTCCTGCCTGTCAGGAGGCGGAGGAGCCCAAGGAAGTGGACGCCTATAGTCAGCGGTGCATGCAACTCCTGGAAGAACAACTGGACGAGCTTTTTGCGCTGCTAGAGTCCACGGATGTGAATACGGAGTATGTGCGTCATCCCGTCAGCAACACCTTGCAAGAACGAGCTGCCCAAGTGAAGCGGCACTACGAGGACGTGAAAACACTTGAGCTGACCGTTGGCGAGCGAGACAAGGAAATTAAAAGCCTCAAGTACATGGCCAAGATGAAGATGCAGGACTTCTCCGAGCTACAGATCCGCAAGGAAATGGCCGAGAAGCAGCTCAGCAAGCAATGTCTTGTGCTCGCCGGATTCGCAGAGGCTGTGGAGCACCTGGAGCAGTCTATTCTTGCCAAGGAGGCAGCCCTGGGACAGGCCTTGACCATACTGGCCGACAAGATCTCTATTCTGGAGCAGGCACAGCAGACCTGGCGGGAGCAGCAGCAGGCCGATAGCGCCTGTGTGACCAGCACTGCGATTAGTTCCAACCGGGAGATGAACATGTTGCACCAGGCTCTTCGACAGGAGCGATCCTTGCGCGTGCAACTGCAGGGCAGTGAAATGAGAAAGACCTTTGCCGCCTTGGAACCGCTGCATGTGCCCCAGACGGGAAGCCAGGAGCTAACCAAACTAGAAAAGGACCTGCGCTCCCTGAAGAACCAGTGGCTGCTGGCCCACCTTGACATGGGTCAGGCCGGAAGCCAGCGGCGCTTGGAGATCGAGCTGCAGGGCAGCCGCATTCTGCGACATATCTTCCAGACATATTGCACTCAGCATCCACATCGGGCCAAGAGCACTGATTTTGGGCTATTCATAAGCGACGACCTGCGGCTGGCACTCAGTCCCAGTTTCTAGACATTAGTTAGTGTTCCAACAAAGGTATTTGTGATTCGCTGCTTGCATATACGAAAATATATATAAACTCATAGTTATTTGTACGATACTAGATAATATATGCAAAAACTCACTTATACATATATATATATATGCTAAACTGTACAATTATATAGTTCATGTCGTGTTAATCGGGCAATAAACCAACTTACTTGACTTAGACAAATTAGATAAGTGTCTTTTTTTTACCAAATTTGGCTTCAAATCTCTCAAATAAAGTACAGATAACAGGAGCGGTCAGGATTCAATTAATCTCATTGTCGAGCATCCCCGACTGTGGCGTTCTTAAATGTCGTTTATTTGAAATTAACACTTTACAAGATACCAATATGCAATCCTTTATGTACAAATAGTCGGGAAAAGTAGGGGGCGCGCAGTTTGAGATGAGAGCAGCGCAAGCAGAAACGCTTATCACATGAGCACAGAATCGGGGATCCAAAATGTGAGGGGACGGATGTATAGTTGGTGCTTGGATATTGCATATCATGGCGGCCGTGTGGCATCGTGGTTGTGGTGCATCGTTGTCGTTGTGGGGATTTACATAAATACGTTTAATGTTTAATGAGAAGAAGGTTGTGAATTTGAGGCTATTTACAGTTGCAGAACGAACCAAACCATTGCGACCTGTGTGGAGCTAGAAGGAATAGATTAAACAATGGTCGTTTGTTTAATAAAATTCATATACAAAAAATGTTCACATATTTATATAAGCACACAAAGTATTACAAACTAATTTTATTTCCCGAGAATTCATAGAATGGAATTGTTAATTATTATTAGAACAAATTATTGCAACAAACCTAGAACTTTAAAAACATCTACGTGGGTTTAAAAACATACTCTTCGGGTGTATTGCAAATGGCGATGGTTTTTATTCGTAAAACTATTCTATAACTTATCTTTATACACAAATGTTTAAGGCTTTTATCCTTATGTTTATACCTTTGGTATTATCGATTTTTATACCTCTTGCATTGCCTTTAGAGAGCGAATTTTATATCTTCTTACTAAGAACATTACGTGAAGTAACCCTTGTTTTCAAAATAGATCGCGATAAAAAGAAAACAAAATGGAATTGCATGCAGGTGAACTTTGATTGTTTTTCTTTAGAATAAGGATCTGCACCGATATATGTATATATGTTAAAAAAATCAATTTTCTTCCAGATTAATGCATATATATATATATATATATGGGCTATATATGGGCAATTCCACAGAAAGGTCAATCGCGGCAATAAAACTAAAACCTCTCTAAAATTGTTTTTTTTTTCAATATAGTTATATTGGAAAATGATCCAAATGATCCAATTTGAAAGGCTTTAGCTAGAATAAGCTAAAAATAAATTTCGAAGTATTCGAAAGCATATTCGCGAGAACACGATTTTTAATTATTTTAATGAAAAACATCATAAACAAGAAAGGAAGCTAACTTCGACACGCCGAAGTTTGTATACCCTTGCAGATTAAAATTGTATCAATTATAATCTATCCCAATATAATATAATATAAACCACTTTCATATTCATAAAATTTTTACAGTTTTACATTTTTTTTACATTTTTACATGTAAAGTAAAATGTAATTTACCTCCACATCTATCGATCGTTCGTATGGCAGCTATATGAAATAGTCGTCCGATTCTTATGAAATTTACAACAAATTTCTGGAAAAATATGAAATACTAGTATCTAAAAGTAGAACAAATTATGTTGAAAACTGACAAAATTATATATTTTTTTTTTTATTTCCCGACCGTTCCTATGGCAGCTATATTATATACTAGTCCGATTTTTATAAAATTTAATCTAAAAATCCATTATAGTATATATAGCTTATATTCGAGAGTTGATCAAGATATGTTCAAAAACAGTGAAGTTATAATTTTTTTTCAACAAATTTACGGATCGTTTGTATGGCAGCTATATGATATAGTCGCCCGATCTGGCCCGTTCCGACATATGTACGAGTGAGTGGCTGTTGGTGCTGATCAAGAATATATATACTTTATAGGGTCGGAGATGATTTCTTCACTGCGTTCACTTCTGACTGAAATTATAATACCCTACAAGGGTATAAAAAAACACTCACCTCACGACTTGGCTGCTGCCTGACGTTTGGCCACTATTTTGCCCTGATCGCGACTGTTAATGACCTCGGCATGGAAGCCCGTTTCCCAGTCGGCGTAATACTTCACCGTGCGCACATTGCCATCGGGCTCCACCAGGGAGTACTCTCCCTTGACGACGTCGCCGTCGCGCTCCTCCTTTTGGTGCTTGTTATCGCCCGTGTGGGGATCATTTACGGCGTACTCGAAGGCATAGCGTGGATGGGCATCCTGTGGGACTCTAAGGTATCAGTATTTATCCGGGAATGGAGGAGAGAAATCACTTACAAAGTGCTCCAGATGCTTCTCGGGCACCACCTTCAGCAGGGCCGGCTGTGCCACTGGCGCTGACTTCAGGTAGGCGGTGGCCGCCACAGGGGCGTGGCTGCTCAGCGCCGGCACACTGGGAGCATACCGATAGAATCCCGCCCCTAGGGGCCCAATGCCACCCACTCCGTGCGAGTAACCGCTGAGGGAGGAGTCCAGATGCGCCAGCGAAGAGCTGGCTGGGGCCAGACCAGAGCCGTGGGTCAGCAGACCGTGATAGTTGAGGGCTGGAGACACCGCCGTGTGTCCCAGGGAAATGGCTCCGTAGTAGCCGCCATCGTGACCAGCAGCACCGTGACCCAAGCTACCTGGAGGTTAAAACATCATAGGCACATAATTTATAAGGAATTATTAATTTACAAATAAAAATCATGTAAATCTTTTATTAAAATACTTGAGGATAGCACTTACCCGCTTGGATTCCATAGGCGGTGCTGCTGGCCAGCTTACCTCCCAAGCTGTAAGCAGGAGCCGAGGTCAACTTGGTCAGAGGAGCACCCAGCAGGGCGGCTCCATGTCCATGTCCACTGGCCCCGTAGCCCAGACCCGCTCCCAGTCCCAGTCCGATCGGAGTGGCGATCTTAGTGATCGCAGGACCTGTGCTGTAGTGGCTCACAGCTGGGGCGGCATAGGCGGCCACCTTGGCGATCGCTGGAGCGGCTGCAATGGTTGCTACCGCAGGCTTCGACACATACTGATGGGACACAGCTCCCGAGCTATATCCGGAGCCACTTCCTCCATACGATGTGGCCACTTTGGTGATGGCAGGTCCGGTTGAGTAAGTGGCCAAAGCGGGAGCAGCGGCAATGGCGTGACCAGTGGATATGTGGCTTACGGCTGGAGCTGCGTATGTGGCCACCTTGGCTATGGCAGGAGCTGCTGAAATGGCCACTGCGGGCTTGGACACATACTGATGGGACACAGCTCCCGATCCGCTAGCCCCGTATCCATGGCCATATCCATATCCAGTCGCTACCTTGGCGATAGCTGGAGCAGCAGAGACGGTGGAAATGGCAGGGGCGCCATAGGAGGCTATCTTCGAGAGGGCAGGTCCAGTGGAGTAGCTGGAAATGGCTGGCGCTGCATAGGCAGCCACCTTAGCTATGGCTGGAGCTGCTGAGATGGTGGCCACTGCAGGCTTCGAAACGTACTGGTGGGAGACTGCTCCTGAGCCGCTGATTCCGTAGCCTGTGTCCAGTTTAGTGGGCAAGGCTATGGCCGGAGCGGCAGGCAAGTATGTTTTGGAGAGAACCGGAGCCGCTGGCAAGTAGGCCTTGGAGAGGACCGGAGTCACTGGCGCCACTGCAAGGGCGGGCTTCGATACGTACTGATGAGACACAGCTCCATGGCCAGATCGGCCATAGCTGGTTGCGATTTTGGTGAGACTGGGAGCAGCTGAGTAGGTGGAAATGGCAGGAGCAGCATAGGTTGCCACCTTGGAGATGCCAGGAGCGGTGGCATAGCTTGAGATTGCTGGAGCGGCATAGGCGGATACTTTGGCAATGGCAGGAGCAGCTGAAATAGCCACCGCTGGCTTAGAGACGTACTGATGGGAGACAGCTCCTCCTGAAGTGTATCCCGACCCACTGCCTCCGTAGCCAGTGGCTACCTTGGCCACCACTGGCGCTGCCGAGTAAGTAGATATGGCGGGAGCAGCATAGGTGGCAACCTTGGCGATGGCCGGAGCAGCCGAAATGGCCACTGCGGGCTTGGACACATACTGATGGGAGACAGCTCCAGAACCACTTCCGCCGTAGCTGGCTGAAATCTTGGTGACTGCCGGAGCGGATGAGTATGTGGCCAGGGACGGCGCGGATGAATACGTGGCCACTGCTGGCGCAGCTGCGGGATAGGCGGCTACTATGGGCTTGGAAATGTACTGGTGGGACACGTCCGCCGCTTGGCTGTAGGCCACCTTGGTGACAGCCGGAGCTGCGGAGTAGGTGGACACGGCCGGAGCAGCGTAGGTAGCTACCTTGGCGACTGCAGGAGCTGTGGCATACGTAGAAATGGCTGGAGCTGCATAGGTAGCCACTTTAGCTATGGCGGGAGCTGCTGAAATGGCCACGGCTGGCTTGGACACGTACTGATGGGAGACGGCTCCATGGCCATACCCCGTCGCTATCTTGGCTACAGCTGGAGCTGTGGCATACGTGGAGATGGCAGGGGCAGCATATGTTGCTACCTTGGCAACAGCGGGAGCAGCAGAAATGGCCACCGCTGGCTTGGACACATACTGATGCGAAACGGCTCCGTGGCTGTATCCGGAACCACTGCCTCCGTATCCAGTAGCCACTTTGGCGACTGCAGGAGCTGCGGCATAAGAGATTGCTGGAGCCGCGTAGGTAGCCACCTTAGCTATGGCAGGAGCAGCTGCAATGGCCACTGCCGGCTTGGACACATATTGATGGGACACGGCGCCTGATCCACTCACTCCATAGCCCGATGCTACCTTGGACACAACTGGACCCGACGTATAGGTGGACACTGTGGGGGCGGCATAGGTGGCAATCTTCGAGATGGCTGGACCAGTGGAGTAGCTGGAAATGGCTGGAGCGGCATAGGTGGCCACCTTGGCTATTGCTGGCGCCGCTGAAATAGCCACCGCCGGCTTCGACACATACTGGTGTGAGATGGCTCCCGATCCTGAAGCTCCGTAGCTGGTGGAGAGCTTGGTGACTGCTGGAGCGGACGAGTAGGTGGCCACCGCTGGGCCGGATGAGTAAGTTGCTACCGCAGGGGCGGCGTAGCTTGCCACCTTGGCAATGGCTGGAGCGACCGCCAGAGCGGGCTTCGAGACATACTGGTGGGAAACGGCCCCTGAAGAATGCCCCCCATAGCTGGCGGCCACCTTGGTGATCTCAGGTCCCGGGGAATAGGTAGGAGCTGCTGCTGGGTAGGCGGCCACAATTGGCTTGGAGAAGTACTGGTGAGACACGTCCGCCGCCTGGCTGTACTTGGTTATGGAAGGAGCATAGCTGGCGGAGTATCCGGTCCCATGGGAGGACAGCAACGACGAAGTGGTGGCCAACTTAACAGCTGGAGCGGAGTAGGTGGACACCTTGGCAATCGCTGGGGCTGCATACGAAACCGATGGCGAGTATGTGGCTATCTTGGAGATCCCCGGGGAGATCTGTCCGTAGCTATAGCCCGGGGAACTGTAGGTTTCCACCTTGGAGTAACCCGGAGTGGCCTTAGAGTAGGTGTAGCCGGGCGAGCTGTAGGTCTCCACCTTCGTAGTCACCGGTGGGGCATAGAAGGGAGCGCTCGAGGGAGCAGGAGCCGTGTACGTGGCCACCTTGGATATTCCGGGAGTGGCCGAGCTGTAGCTATATCCCGGTGAGGTATAAGTGGCCACTTTGGTGAGACCCGGAGACGGTGGTAGATACGAGTTGTCCAACTTGGGAGCTGTTAGCACGGTTTTGGTAATAGCTGGCGATACTAGGTTCTTGATTTCTATCCCGGATGGCACCACGGTGGCATACTTGGCAGCAGGGGACTTCTCCGCGTAGGTTATACCCGCTCCATACTCCGCCGAGGGTGTGAACAGAGTCTTCTGCACTGGGGCTATGTACTTATTGATCTGGGTCACTCCGCCGTGAGACAATCCCTCTATGCCGGCGGTGGATTCGTAGGAGGCGCCCCCGCTGCCCACCGAGGTGTGCAGCAGATGTCCATTCTCCGAGTATGTGGAAATCGCCGGACTCTGGCTGTACTTGGTCACCCCGGGTGAGATCGAGAACTTCACCTCCGCCGGCGGGGGATACGAGTAGCCAGCAGTGGTGGCATGAACGCAGGGCAGGATTGGAGGCGCCAGAGTGGGCGAGGGGTCCGCCAGCACCGCGCCGAGCACGCCCAGAAGGGCGATCAAATGGAACTGAAACGGAAACGGTTAGGGATGTGGACCAATAATAATGTGTACAAAAATATTTCGGGAAATATGGTTAAGGAGATATTTTAAGAAATTGTGGTTTAACGAGGTTTATAGAAGTATATATAGAATAATGGTGAGATATTTAACAATATTGTAATATTATTTAAACAAAAGTATTTATATTTCAAAGTCATAGCAAAATAATAAAAGTTATAAGCCAGAAGAATAAGAAATATATTTCTATGAAACTAAAAATATGTTTACTTAAAGCGTTAGGTATCAATTGCGACAATTTTAGTGCTTAGAATAAAATGCATATTAAAATTGTAAAATTACATTTTTAACCAGTCTACTAAAATCTAATGCATCGCAGAATATGCGGGAGAGTCGTCTTTCTAAATAATCAGAATGGTATGGCTCATTCGCAATTTTTCTGAACTATATTAATTTCACTGTTTCTACTAGATTTACTTTCTTCTTTTCATCCTATTAACTTGCCAATTTGTAAATCGCATTTTTCTCTTCTTGGGCTTTTTGATGTTTTTTGTTAAAATTATAATTTCATATAATGCCATATAATTTGAAAGTTTAATTGAAATTAGGCACCTATCCTGACTTCTGTCCACATGGTGTGAGTCGGAGCATATCCACACACTTTTTATTCAGCCGAAGTTTTAAAATTCTATATATTTGTTTTTATTAAAATAATTAAGAATACCTTTAAAATAATTAATCGTTTCTCTAAATGGTACTTCTTTTAAAAATAGTTAGGTCAACAGTATAAAATTTATGATGTATTTATAATCCTTTTTAAAAACACAGATTATATTGTTCTTTAGGTAATTTGTCCTAGTTTCGCTTTTCTGTTTAAATAATAAATGTACTTTCATTTTTAGTTCATTTCAAGATCTTAACTGCATTTAGAACTGTTTGTCCTTAAATGTTATCTTGGCACCGTCCATAGTATTCTCTTGCAGGACCCACCTTCATGTTTTCACTATTCGAATTCAGCACACTCGAGGATTGTTAAAGGGTTCACAAACTATATTGATTCTTTGTTTAGTTGCACAGCATTGGCACTTGTCAAAAAAGAATTCACAAGCTGGTGATCCTGACAGTTCGATGGGATTTAATTCCTATGCGTAATCCTTGGGCGGATAGATCTTTGCTAGATCTTGGCTTGAGTTATCCAAAGTGCACTTAGAAAACGCAGCGCGAATCGTGTCGAAACGGATCGAGTCGAATCGAATCGGATCGAATCGGATCGGATCGGATTCGGGATGTAGAGCAGAGCCACGCGGCCGACTGGACTGGACTGTTGGCCAGCCCGGCCCTATAATCGCTTATATACGTTCGGTCAGTTGGCCAACACTCGCGAAAAGCTCGCACTCGCACTGGCACTCGCACGCATGCGCAGCAGCCACGCACCAGTTTGGCGACAAAGCGACAAAAAAGTGCCACAATATATGTAGCAGAAGTGAAAAACCGAATCGTATCGGATCGAAAAATGGATCTAGCAGCGAGGAAAGAGCCGAGCGAGTGAGCCGACTTTGGCGCGTGCAGATGAAGAATCGATGACTGTTTGAGCCAACTTTGTTCTCTCCCAACTGAAAACAGAAAACTGAAAACAGAAAACTGAAACTGCAACCTGCCCGGCCTGGCCTGGCCAATTGTTTGGCCCCACCTTCGCTCGCAGCCTCAGTGGGTAACGTTAACGTTTTATTAGATCATAGTCGCGAACGCCTCGGCTCAAAAATAAACCGATCGCAAAATGCGCGTGGTGCATTGTTGGCCAAGTCACTTTTTGCCACATTTTTATTTTCAGATTTTATAAATTTGTTTTTGTTGTATTTTTTGCATACTCGTATGCTTTTAAAGCGACTTAATTTGATTTAGATTTTAATCGCGGCATTGCGTGTAGCTGTGGAAAAATAAATCCATACGCAACTCGCCAGACCCCCAAGCCGAAAAAGTATGTGGCAAAAAAATTAAGAAAAAATAGAGAGCAATGTAGAAAATAAAGCAAGAATCGTGGTATTAATGTCGCTATCAATAAATTGTGTCTGCCCATGTGTGTGAGAGTGCAGTCATGCGAGTGTGAGTGCATGTGGTGCGTGCCTTGGGCCTTGATTGTGCATTAGTTGGCTAAAAGGCGCATTGCCACATCATAATACGATACAATATGTGGCTAATAGAATAGCCGGCAGATACGGCCGAAGTGTTGACTTGTGGGCAATTAAGGTCACTATGCATCGAGTGTCACCCTCGGAGCGAGGGTGTGTGTGGATGTCGAGAAAACGGCCGACTTAATGGGCCAAGAGGCCTGATAAATCGCATGGCTGACATAGCGATTTGAAGAGACAAGTCAGGGAATTCGAAGCAAGTCTTATGTTTTTCGCCTTGTTCTGTGATGGCGTTGATTAAGTGCAGTGTTGACACCGTAATAAATATTCTTTTAATGTTTATAACGAACTGTACTTAGAGCATATTGCCGAACTTTTGTTTTTTGACTTGTTTTCGATATTACATTTTACTTTATTTTGTTGAGATAAAACCATAATTATCCTGTTCAGTAGATAAAAATCGCCTGATGTATTTTCTTTAATATATATTTAGTCTGTATTTACATAAATACGTTTTTAGAAATCACAAAAAAAAACCTTTAATGGTTTACAAAACTGAAAAGACTAAATAATACCTGCAAAGGCAAATAACTCTGAGGAGCAATTTCTTCTTAGTCATAGATACATTTCCCTTCGAAAGATTTCCTTTCTATTCTTCATAACTAGTATTTAGAATATCCTCAAAAATTATCAAATAATACTAAATATAAAATTATTATCCACAGGAACAAAGACTCAATCAATCAATTTCCCACAATTATATTTTCCTTTCCCAGCCACCTTATGCAATATAGCAATCCACAATCTGGCGATTTCTAAACCATTTTGCCTTTTGGCCAAGTCCAGACGTCGCCCACGAACTTACTGGCCACGGCTCTGGCAGCAATTTCACACAAGGTGCGGAAAATGCCTTTCCAGTCATAAACACAGGCCATTGGGCTACCTAAAGTCATAATTTTGTGCCTCGAAAGCAGTAGCGGCGACTTATCCTGCAGCTTTTGCCGTTTGCATCGACTGCCCCGCTGGCAGCACGCATACGCCATGTTGTGCGCCGCCAAGCCCGTCGGCCTTTCTTAAAAAACACACGCAATATTTGCACTCTAGTTAGCATTAACTAAAACTGGTTCGAGATACAAGCAAATATTTTCTGGGCTTGTAACTCGGTGGAGTCTCGTAGAATTCTTGGGCGAGATCGGCAGATTGCAGAGACATAAAATCGGCGATTTTAAAAAATATGTTTGGGCATGTGTATAAATAAAAATGTTTACGCATGGCGATACTGAATGAGCGACAAACCATCTAGATATAGGATTCGCCGCGATACAAAGTTAAATGTAAATGATCTAGTCGGGGCGAAAATCAAGATTTTTCAATTAAAATCCCGCGGGGGGAGGCTGGCGCTTTGATTTCGTCATGATGCTAAGTAGGCATGGTCGTGGGGCAGCCATGGCCAGCTGTAAGCCGGAGCTGCTGCTGAATCTGTATCCATGGAGCTGGCTCTATAAGCCCGCAGATCGTTTCGTTTCGTTTCGCCAAACTTACGCAACCCGCGAGACCTGTGCGCGTGCGCATGCGTGTGTGTGACAAATGCGTGGCGCGGCGAACTAAACTCGTCCGGCGATCAGCCTGAAGTAGGTTAAAATCGGCGCAGCTGACTTTTCGGCTTGCGTTTGCAAATGTTGAAAAATTAAAATTCAATCAAATTGCGAAAACTGTTCGCGAAAAGCCCAAAAATCGACGAAAAAGGCTGCACGACAGCCCGAAACATGTTTCATGTTCAATTAACAGCAGCAGTCCCGTCCCCATCCGAGTCGGGAAATGTACGGGAAAAGTCGGGAACACTTTCGGACTTAAGGCTTCTGCTGGCTCTCCGATAAAAATCGCATCATGCAACACCCAATGGCCGGGGCTTAATTGGTCCACAAGGTTTATCGGCTGCCACCAGCTCTCGATCTGGATCGGCATTCTTTTCCAACCCCAAAGCGATTGCGTGTCGCGGTCTCTCGCCTTTTGCTCTTTTTTCTGGTCTGGGCTTCTAATTGAAATGTCAACGCGTATGCTGCTCAATCAATTTTCCAGCCAGCCATTTATGGTTGGTTTTATTTCGGCAAAACTTCGCCTAGATTTCACATCGCTAATCGTCTGGCCAGGAGTTTGTCTTGCCTTTTTTCCACCTGGGTGTTTTTAATTGATTTGCCCGGCATGCGGTGTCGATCGCAAGTCAGGGACAATGTGGCGGCGATGGATGATGGCTGCCACTGGCACCGAGTGGCAGATTTCAAGACTTTGGACTCGGCGGACAGCTAATTAAATGCGGTCATAAGGAGCGCTTAAATGACATCAGGTGGCAAGGGGACATGCTAGTTAATTAGGACCATTGAGACTTCCATTTTGAGTACCATTTACATTTTATGCCACTTTGTGAAACAAAACCGTATTATTTATATATAATTGTTACTATAAGAGTAACCTAGAGTTGCTCTAAATACCGAGCTACTCTTTCTTAAAGATGAATGTATCTAAGTAGTTCTGGGAATATATGCGCATATCTATTCTATAACTACACTACAGTCCTGGCTATTGCTGAACTAGATACCCAGCTAGTTCATGTATGGGTACATCCTTTGCTGACCCAATGGTAAACGAACGTCGAACCACCTATCACCCTGTAATGGTGATTGATCATTAAGCGAACATTTCATACCAAAACGAAAATTAACTCATATATTTCCTAAGGTTAGTAAAGAAAGTAGTGGAACTAGCTATACCATCACTTACGATCTAGGGCTCGGTACATAAAGAAAAAAGGTTGTTTCGTAGTATATCCCTCAAGTGCACTATGGGTCTAGGCCTATGCTTAGTCATAGATGAGACTAAAAACAGTTTCTCATAGTACATACATCATAAAGACCACAAAAACTAAAATTAAATTTTTAAGAAATTTATTCAGTGTTGTTATTTAACCTCTTTACCCTTGGTCCTACGAGCCTGACGATTTAAGATCCTTAGTGCGCATGGTAAGAAAAACCAAATATGATGAATAAGCTCAAATAAAAAGTTGGCCTAAGTAATTTAATGATACAATTTGCCATAGTTAGGCAGCAATAGAATATAATTTAAATGCAAGTATACATATGTAATAAGCCGGATGTCGCTACATACCATAAGTAGTTGTAAACAATATTATTTACGGAGCATACTGTCGGGGGCCAATCGATTCACAGTGCGCTCTGTACTCTCATATGGAAGGTTGATTTCATTTGCATTCGTAGAAGGTTACTCTAGGATCGACCCTCTTCGGAGACACCTCAGCCACGCTCACATTTCGGCCTAGTAACGTGTCGTAAACATTTGTCATAATTAACACAGATTAGGCACTCGGCATTCTAAATGACCGCTGCACTGCATTTGACCAACACCGCGGCTAATCCAATTTAGCTAATCTCATGCATAACTAGTTCGACCACGGATCGGGTATTCTAATTACAGGTGCGATTTTGATGTCGATTGCGAGTGTTAGTCTTGGGCACTCGCACCTTTGGCCACCGCTAAATGGTGCGTGTGGCATTGACTTGGATTTCGAGCGACTTTAGTGCGATCAGGGACCAAGTGCCAGGCGGCAGAGTGGCGAAATATTGATTGCTTATATGCAAATCGCTCCCACATTGCGATCGCAATGGATTCTAGGCGAACCAGTTTCGAGCTAGAAGCCAAGCCAAAGTGATGGCAATAAAAAGCGATGCTCATAAACGGAGAGTGCGCTGCGGAATCACTTAGCGCGCTTTGAGACGCGTGAGAAATGCCTCAAAATCGCCGGAGTGCAACAGATTCTCAGACTCTCAGCGCAAAGCGACTGCAGAGGCGTGCAGCAGCGCTCCCAATTAAATAATTTACAATTTTCTAGATTAGGCGCCGCCTCCGTTCGCCGACATTGAGTGCTGCTGCGGCTATGAGTCAGATCTGCGCTCATACTGCGAGTGGACTCGTGTATCTGCGACTCTTGAGACTTAGATCCGGTTTGGGGCTCGCCGGAGTCGTCGGTGGAAAAGCTGCCCCGCTGACACGCACACCTTTTAAGGATTGGGTGGGATCCCGAGACCAAACCGGAGACCAAGCCGATCCCTCTGCCTCTCCGCCCCAGTGAACTCTGGCCAAAAGCAATTAGCGGCCTAAACAAATCCGAGAGACAATTCTCAGAAGTGCCAGCTCGGCTTATGCATTGCATTGCATTCGCATAATTTGCCGTCAAATCGCACGCGTTTCTATATAATATACCCTTACTAGGTGTAAATCGATTTGAGTATAAGCTAAAAATATTGTAAGTTAACATTGATTATGACTACAGCCTAGGAAATAGGTCTTAGTAACTAATAATTGTAATATATTATGATAGTTCAAATTAGGAATGTACACATATTTAAAGGAAAATTCCAATTACATATTAATGTATTGAAATATTCAGGAAAATATTTAAAAATGTCCCAATCCAACTACTATATCTTATACCAATTATATTTTAAACGCATTTTAACTTAATTTTTGTCAATCCTCTTTTATATTAATTTTTTACAAGTAATTTTATTAGTAAGCTTTAGTACTTACTTTGACATTGTTTCTGCCAACTTTAAAGAATATCGAACAGAATATCGATTTATCGCCCTTGTATCGCAACGATAATAAATTTATCTTCGATAGGTCGAGATGCAATCTCTATTTGTGATGATTAATCTAAATTATTGTCAAGTGAAATAGCCCATTGTTATCACAGGAGTTCCTTGGGGTATAGCTAGACATTTTTTAACAAGAAGAGCATTTCCACACACTTGCACACACTTTTGGGGCGTTTTCGTGGTTGCGTTGTCGGCTTGAAATAATTAATGCGAACTGGTGTTAATTTATGGTTGTCGCTTTCGTTGTCGGATGGCGTTGCTGCTGCATTGCCATTGCATGGCCTAATCACAAAACTCAATTGGAGGTTGGGCACCGTTGGAAAGATCAGAAGTCGGGATCTTTGGCTGCTTGTTAGCAATTTCCTGTCAGCCCACGAATTTTCTGGCTTATTGTTTTGTTTTGGGCCAGAGCTCGATGATTTATGATGTAAATCTCAGGCAAGTGCAGCGATAAATTTGATTCCGCAACACTAAATATTAATCTGAGTATAGGGAGTGTGGGTTTCATTTGCTAAACTCTGAAAAAAATCACATTTGCGGTTCAATAATGTACTAGATGATAGGCATACAGTTTTCAAATAAAAATTGATTCTAATGATGGAGAAGAAAATTAATCTAAATGAATTAAAAAAATATTGATTTCAAAAAAATTAATTTATTTAACAAAACATAACTAAGGGTTACAAAACTAAGCAAATAAATTACTCATACAACGAACAAAATAAATAGAGGAGGAAACACTATGGGCTGCCTACGGGTCTAGACCCCCTCCAAGGTACTATAGCTACCGGGCTGGAAACTGTGTCCGCCCGCGTACATGGGAACCATGTGCTTCTTGTCCTTGCGCACCATGCTCTCCACCAGGCTGGCCGACGCCGCTCTCTGCTCATCCTCCTCGGCGTCCTCGAAGTCATCGTCCAGGACGTTTGGGAAGAGGACGGGACCCGACTTGCCGGGTCTCTGGGCACGGGGTTTCTGTGTGGGATGCAGCGGACGCAGCTTCTTGGGCTTGCGGTGGAAGTAGCTCGAGTAATCCGGCCGGGAATAGGTCTTGGAGACGCCCTTGTACTTGTAGTGCTTCAGGCCCGGAGTGGTGTGCACCACCTTCTTCTGGTGTATGTGGTTGGAGAGGCCCTCGGGGGGAATGCTCACCCGCGGCTTCGAGGGCGAGAAGCTGGTGTGCAGGGACTGCGAGGGCTTGTGAAGGTAGTTGTGGGGCAGCTCCTTGGGCTTGTAGTGGTCGTAGTAGCCGTGCGAGTGAATGGGCGACCCCGTGGTGTAATAGGGCCGGTACTCGCGGGGCTCGTTCACAATAACCGCCTTCCAGTCGCCCTCCTGCACCGCATAGGTGGGCTGCAGCTTCTGGGAGTAATCCTCCAGCTTGTGGGCCGCCGCGATCTGCTTGTAATATGTGTCCCTGGCCTGCTGCAGGCGATCCCTGATGCCGGGGTCCATGTCCATGGGCACCTGCTTGATCCTCGCGTGTGGCTTGATCTCAATTAGACTGGGGATTTTGGGGTGCGAGTGCGTCAGGTCCTCAATGGGTTTCTTGAGTGGCTTTATGTCCGAGCTCAGGACGATGTGCTCTTGGTCCTTGCTGTAGTGGTTGATTTTCGACTGGGAGGTGTCGTCGTTCACGTGGTTGCTCCCCTCCGGGGTCTCCGTAATCGGATGCGAGTTAGCCCCCACCGTCTTGACGATGGCGTTGAAGCCCTTCTTCGCATCCGCCGTGTAGTGGACAGTTCGTATGGAGCCGTCGGGCTCCAGTATGCTGTAGTGACCCTTGACCCCGTCGCCGTCGCGGGACTCCCACTGGGACTTTACATCACCCGTATGCAGGTCCTTGACACCGTAACTGAAGGCATATCCCGGATGTTCCTGGGAAAAAAAATAATGATACAGTTTGAATGAGGGCAATACTAAGAACGAGTCTATCGTGGCTCCAAACCGCACCTAAAAAATCGTATACACACTTCTCGACAACCCCAATGGCTGTGTCAACGTCTATAGAATTTTATATGTTTTCTTGACGACCAACGAAAAAAAATGCCAAATAAAAAATGAAACAAATGCAACGTTTTTGTGTCAAGGCGAAAACGCGCGCTGTGCACAGTTTGAAAGCCACTGGAGGAGGCATTTGGGTTGCTGGGTTGGGTTTCTCGGTTCTTGGCCACATGGGATTGGGTTTTCTTTTGATCTGCAGCCGACATTGAAGTCAAAGCAAAGTAATTATTAATTAAGAGTACTAGTTAACCCTAGGAAGCTAGAAAAGACGTATTAGTTTCTTGTAAAACCGGACTTTTAAGTACCTTAACTGGAAGCGTACTAGTGGGTGTGAAGAAGTATTACAAATTATAAAAAAATAAAAACATCAGAAATAAAAATGTTTAAATAAAAAATTTTAATTAATAAATTCTCTGTAATAAATATACGTTAAGAGAACGTTTGAGATAAAATTAAATTAGTTTTTCATAACTTTAAATTCTGTAATTTTGTTATAAAAATGAAATTAGTTTCTTCATATAAATCTAAATACTTTCAATAGCAGTGTATGTTGGCTACTGCACTTTTTTTTTAATAATAGTGTTAAATGCAAATGACTTTAATTTAAACTTAAATGACATTCTAGATTGTTATTTATAGCCAACACATAGCCACGCATTAACCCCATAAAGCCAGCCACTAAATAAACCCAAAAATTTACATAAATTCAATTAATATAAAATGTAGAGCATTCGGTGTCAGCTGGACATGCTCGCTCTGTTGGACCGAGTGCCTGTGCGTTTCCCCTTCTTTTTTGGCACCTTCAGTATTTCTAAGGCAAATTGCAAAAGTTTTTCGCATACTTTGGCGCTGGCTTCAATTAAGCGCAGAAGTCCATAAATGGCCACGCACACACACGCACCCAAACGCGAATGGTTTTCATTTTTCCCCCCCTTAGTTTTTTCGTAGATACTATTGGCAACAACTATTGGTTACTTTTCTGTTCGCTGCCTATCAATTTTGGCCGCAACTCCCTGCTCCGCTGTCGCTGTCCGGACGAAACAAATGATTACAAGCGAGTGTAACCTGAGCGGCAGCCGTCGGACGCACGTCCCTCCATACGGACTACAGTCCAGCTCCCTAATAGCGAACACATTTCTCGCTTGTATTTAGGTTTCATTAATTATATAGAATTTCGTCTGTTTAAGTATGAGGTTGGTTTCTGTTATGTTAAAGCACTCCTTTTCTTTGCTTTGAATATTATGGAAGTTAAGATTCATTGGACAAGACCGAGGTATTACCTTAGTAATTCATTGCTTATATGGTTATGAAATTGACTTATTAATTCGAATTCTTAGATGACTAAACAGCCATTGTAATGCTTAATTAATAATTTGCAAACAGAATATAGATCTTAAAGAATAATATCAGAAAAAGTAATACCATAGAATACTGATGAATTAAATTATATCTAAAGAGTATTATAAAGTATCATTAGAGGCAGTGTTGTCTGCCAATATTTACTGATTTTCCGTTTTAAGTCATTGAGGCCTAGTAGCATTAGAAAAAACCGAAAAAAACACGCCCGTTAAAGGTTCTAATGAAACCTCTTATTAATAAACAAGTATTAATACAACATTAATGACACTTTAAGTAATGTTATTTTTAAAATGCCGGTATTAGTTTAAAATTTTGGAAAGTTGTAGACAATAATACAAAAAGGGCAATTGTTGGTCCACATTTTATTCATTTGTAACCTTTCAGGCTTGTTGTTGGAACTCCTTTCTTTGTCACTTCCCCTGCAAGCTGTACTGTAGGTTATAAATAAATTTAAGCGCCTGGATATATGGAGGTTTTAATATGAGTTGCATAAGCAACTGGCCAATGGAAAATGGAAAATGGCCACTGGCCACCCAAAGCGATCATTGGGAGACACTATCTCGGCTGGTGGCCAATTTCGCAGGCTGCTTTGTGGGTGCGTGTGAACTTTAACTCATAAATTTATGGGTGAGCAATTTATGATTTGGCTAACTGGGCGTATGCGCAATCACTCCACTCCGCGCCACAATTACATGCAAATTACGCATACGCGACGTTGTCAACATTTTGACAACAAATCGCCCGACAGATCGTGGGAGCACGCGCAGAGCACCAAACCGAATTGATTCGAAGCGAATCGAATCAAAAAATTTGTGACAGACGCGACAGTTTCAAAAGGCGTCTACGACAGACAGACAGCATGGAAAACATTTTAGCATTTTTCGAAAACGCACCTTGCCGCACCGAGCCGAAAACAGTTACAAAAGGAAAGAATTCAATCTTGCCTTCGGGCCACCTTTCGCCTGCCTGTTGACTCGGATCGTAGGTGCAGCAGCCACAAGCTGCGCTATAAAGCCTTATATGGCGCCCCCGATCGTGTGCGCACGCAAAACGCATTTTCGCATTTTTGTATCTTTGTATTTTCCTTCTTGAGCGTTTTCGCATTTTCGGCTACCTGACAGCTCTCCCCGCCCCTTCATAAAAAAAAACAATGGATTGGAAGTCAGGTCGGGCCAACAAGTTGATTTATGTGGGCGGCGGCGGAGGCGGCCATAGCCATCGAAAGATATAGTATTCGAACATTCTGCAGTCGGTTGGACAACATTCACTTTCAATGGCGGAAAATGCGTTTTCCACAATCGCCAGATTAGCAGCGGTATTTATGCGTCCCCGACTTGTGCTGCCTTGATGTATTAATCGGTGGTTGGATCCGCTCTACTTTTTGATAGATCGATCAAGTCGTAATTAATTGTGAGCCGTCAGATGATTTATTTCATTTAATACTCGCCTAACGATCAATTTTTGTGGACGGCTGTCAGAATGGGACTACGCTAAAATATGTCATTTTTTTGCTAATATCTCTCTGCGGTGGCGAGTTAGATTTAATCAAAATAAATTCAAGAAATCGGGACATTTGGTAAAACTATTACATTTGAAAAGTCTTTTAATGGGAGTCGTATTCTTGGAAATGCTGTTTGGCTTGTTTAGAGAGAACTAAAAGCCAGTAGGAAAGCTATATCAAGTGTGACCGACTGTGTGATACCCGCCACCTAAAGTATTGTTGGAAAATTTAAAAGGACATGGTCATTTTCTGAATATGCTCAAATGTATTAAAAATTAAATTAAACAGAGCGAAAGCCAGAATAAAATGAATGCAAGTAAATACAAATATAAACAAATTCTAGAACAACCCAAATAAGGAAAAATGTTGCTAATAAAAATATATAAGTTGCAGAACTTCAACACACACGGAAACTTTATTTTCTAATAACTCCCACTCACATTTCACTTAAATTTATCAATAATGTATGTTCTCTATGAGGTCGGAAATGCCACATTCTTGTACAAATATTTTCAGTTGACAGAAAGTCATAATATCCATAAAAAGGTTTTCTAATCGCCGTATTTACCCTATTGCATATTTAAATTTCGAAATGTAATATTTTTTTCTCTTTTTCCCTTTTGTAGATTTCATTTTATTATTTTAATTTATTTCTTTCCTAATATATTCATTATTTTGACTCAAATATTAGCTTATTCTAAAAATATTTGTAGAAAATCCAAATTTTCAACACTTTACTCAAACAGTTTAACAGGATCGACCAAAATAATTGGAAAAAATTAAGCTACATCTAAAAAAAGAAAAAAATATATCAAGTCTTTAATAGGCCGATTCGATTACTTTTGTCTGTATTATTTACAATTACAATTATTAAAATTTTTAGAGTATGTCCTAAAGCTAAAAAACAATTGAGTTTTTGTTAGTTCGTCATACTCAGTTGAACACATTTATCTTTAAAAGTAAAAGAAAAACATATTTAATTGTTGTTTATTTGATATTAAATTGATTTCGAGTCCTTGTGGAAATTCGTTTTAATATTGGAATTTTAATAAATAAGTCGAATTAAATAGTATTAACTCAAAACGACTTTATATTTAAGTTTTTGTAACTAACCAACAATATTATCAAAGATTATAAATATATCTACATATCATAGTTATATAATCTTTGATATTATTCTGCAAGTTAAGATGATTTCGTAGTATCTAAAATTATTATATTCGATATTTTCTTGTTGCTGGCACTTACATATTGCGGGGCGTACTCCATGGTTTCATCATCGTCATCGGCGACCACAACAGGTGCCCCGCCCCTCACAGCTTCGGTGGACAGGGGGCGGGTACCCAGGCAGATGAGGGCGAGCAGGATGGCTAAGAGAAGGGGCGGCGGCGACGGCTGGGGCGGCAGGCGGCTCGTTATCTGCAAAAAGGCATTTAAGCGGAATATGAATGCGCTTTTATCAGCGGAGCGCTTAATAAACGGAGCGATAAAACGAGTTAAGCCAGCATACCGAGCAGTTAATAAATTGCCAACAAAATTATTACGCGAGCCCAATAGGAAATAAAAAGCGCAAAAAGCGGGAGACACAAAAATTAATTGGACACCGAACGGAGAAGCGTGTCGGGGGA
>VNJR01000662.1:0-67118 GCA_008042585.1 Drosophila punjabiensis
AGCAGATCGGGCCGCACAGGACATAAGACTCCAACCGTCTTTTCTGTTCACACCAATTAACACCAAAGACATAAAAAACAGAATCCATCTTCACCTCAAGAACAAACAAATTGCGGAATGGGACCTATATGACCACCTATATTTCTCTATCAATACTACGTACTCAAAGATTTCTCTGCCTGCCTACCTCGGAAAGCAGGCCTGCTCAACATTCATCCGCCTACGCATTGGACACACTTGTGCCACACACGAACACATTCTCACAGGAACACCACGACCCTCTTGCCTCTGTGGCGAACGACTTGTAATTGACCATCTACTCGACTCCTGCCGTCATTTTGAGAGCATCAGGGTTTCCATTTTCGGGCAAAAAAAACCTTCAGATATTTTAAAAATAGAGTCACCAGAAAACATAATGGATATTTACAAATTTATCATCAAAACCAAGTTAAAAATTTAGTTCCTTTTTCGAAATCTCGAGTCGTAGGCCTTAGCAGCTAGTACTCATTAAAAATAATTCATTAGGTTTAGTATTGTATACTAGATTTAATTTTGTTAAATAAATAAATAAATAAATAATTTATATATAAGTTTTAAGAAAGCACTCTGGGACTGTGTGCGACTTAAGTTCAACCAAGCAGACTCACCACAGTATGTAGGGAAATAAATGAATATAGGAAAAAGCTCTCCTACAAATATATGCAATATATTAATCAAAAGTCCAAGTCAATCAGTTCTCCCCCACTCAGAATCAGTCTTATTTTGAATCTTCAACGGGAAAGTTATGTTTCAACTGAGCAGTGCAATAGCAATATGTATTTTGCTGCAGGGAACCTTATCCCTTCCCAGCGATAAGCCAGAAGTCCTTCCCCAAATTGCTGAAAAACCACTGACCATTGAAAACCAGTGCAATGGATATTGCTTTTCAGTTTTAAAGCCGATCCTGGACCATTTCGTTAGCTTAAAGGAGGGAGCTGATGCGAGTAACGAACTAAGTGATAAGATACGTTCCTTGGAGGACACCGTTAAGGACTTGCAGAGTCAGTTGGAAAACACTAAAACCCTTATCAAAGAAAAAGACGAACGTATTAATGACCTGAAAGAACAACTGAATTCTACCGCAGCAAGATTCTCCGAGATAAGTGATCAGCTCAAGGCGTGCAATCAAACGGAGGACAGTCTACCCAACACGTGTCCGAGTGGCAGTCCTAATGGCATTTACCAGATTAAACTTCGGGGAACCCCACCATTTAAAGTTCCCTGCATTTCGCCCACTTCTGGATGGACTGTTGTTCTCAGTCGCTTTGACGGAAGCGAGAACTTTAACCGCACCTGGAATGAGTACCGAAACGGATTTGGGAACTTAAATGGAGAGTTTTTCATCGGTTTGGAAAAGTTGCACTTAATGACTCGATCACAACGCCATGAACTTAGCATACAGCTGCGAGATGTTAATGGAAGCACTGCAACAGCTAATTATGATAATTTTATCGTCGGCAGTGAGAAGGAAGAATACGAACTGAAATCGCTGGGAGAATATACAGGAACGGCTGGAGATTCACTGGAGTATCATCATAAAAAGAAGTTTTCTACGTTTGATCGGGATAATGATGAGGGAGACGGAAGTTGCGTCAGTAATCATGGTGGTGGTGGTTGGTGGTATGGAAAATGTGCAAGAGGGTAAATATATAAAAGTATGAGAAAAGCCATTTATAATAAAAATTCTATATTTAAAGTTTCCTCACTGGAAAATACTACCAAGACGGCCAGCGATCATCCAATCACTATGGAATGATTTGGCCCGATTGGCGCCATTTCAACGTTTCCCTTACATTTGCTCAAATGATGATAAGGCCTAAAACCATCTTGAGTTAATATTTGATACCCGTTAATATATTCTTGGGTTGAACTAACCGCATCATTACATTTCTCAGAAATAAATCAAGTAGTCCAGCTCTTTTTAAAAGTAGTTTACAGACTTGTTGCTGGAACATCATTCAACTTACCTTCGGCTCTGTGCGTCTCATCAGATCGTCGAACTCGCCCTCACGGAATGTGCGAACGATTTGCATCTGGCGCTCGCGCAGCTCCCGCTTGGCTGCCTCCGTCGGCTCGGCAAGGGCCCGCTTCATGGCATCAAAGTTGAATTCGGGTGCCAAGAGCTT
Source organism: Drosophila punjabiensis (assembly GCA_008042585.1). NCBI lineage: Eukaryota > Metazoa > Arthropoda > Insecta > Diptera > Drosophilidae > Drosophila > Drosophila punjabiensis. The sequence goes on from VNJR01000662.1 coordinate 2,166, forward strand.
CTTGCACACACCGGGCGAGCTGCTGACGCTGTCCACATCGCCGTTGTATACGGTCAGATCGGCAGAGCTGTTGCGCTGCGTCAACTGGTTGCTCACCGACTCCACCCACGAGTGCCGGTGGCCGGGATGATCCGTCTGGTTGAGCGCGTAAGGAGCGCCTGTGTTGAGGCGTTGGGCGTCCATGCCCGCGTTCTGAAGGCACTCGCCCAGGGCCAGCTTGTCGATGGAGAGGTGCGGTAGCGACAGATTTAAGCTCTTGTTGGCCATCTTCTTGGGCTCCAGCAGCGGCGGTAAATAGTGGCTGGCTTCCTCGCGCCGCGCGTCTACGATCTTCTGAGCGTAGTCCAGCAGGTTGTTGATGCCGCTCACCCGTGAGATGAGTACCAGCAGGCCAATGGCGATGATGTGAAGGTTGCACTTGTGCACGGTGCCCAGAGTCTCCGTGGTGCTGGCCACCTGCTGGATGCTATGTATAGAGGGAAAAACGAGCATCAGCAAGGAGTTAGAATGGGCAGGCGAATTCTCACTCACCCCAAGATGAACAGGAGGAACTCCTGCACGGTTTCGTTGCACGACATCTCGACGATAAGCAGGGCGGCGGTGTTGTAGCTGGAGGACAGGGCATCCACTCGATCCGATAGCGCCATGCTGTCGATGAGGGCCTGCATGATGTTAGCGCCGTATTTGTGCGTGAAGATGATGTCGGAGCGCGACGGAGGCTCCTGTGACAGCGCCGGATACGGCTTAACGCTGACAGTGCTGAGCACCTTCTCATTCTGGTGGCGGTCGAGCAGGGCCTGGAAGATCTGCATCACCACCATGCGCGTGGGGTCGTGGGGAGCGCGCGCCATTTTGAGCAGCGGCTGCAGGAAGGAGGCGGGGAAGGCCTTCTCAAAGGAGACGGTGCTGTACTGGGTGCCCACCTTGAGCAGTGACTTGAGCAGGATATTCTGCAGCATCTGGTCGCCCTTGCTCTTCTTGGACAGATCCGGCACCGTGTTCATAATGAACAGCATTATCTCAATCTTCTGGTAATCGGGATGGTGGTTGGCAAACTCGCCCAGCGCATTGATCAGCGCCTCCTGGTACTGCGACTCCTCGGGCGTGATCTCACTGGTGGTGCTCACGCTCGTCCGCAGGTGCGTCAGCAGATTGTTGATAATGTCCAAGGCCGAGGGCCCCACACTTTCGCCCGCCGCAATGGCAATGATCTTCGACAGCACGACGGCCAGCGAGGTGCGCGTCTTGGGCGAGGACTTGAAGTTGTTGTCCAGATGCTGCATCAACGTCTCCACCACGGTGTACGAGTACTGCGGCTGTATGGAGATCATCACGATGCGGAACGTGTGGATCGCAAATGTGTTGGGCACCCATAGCTCATGCCGGTCCAGGTGGCTGTAAGTAAGTACGCAAGATTAACGACTGCTGCTGCTGGCTATGCTTCCGGGTGCACTACTTACGTCAGCAGCGGCTTGAGAACGCTGCGAATGTGTCCAAAGGAGGCGCGGCCAACCAGCTCGCGTAGTACCTCTTCGGCCAGGGCCGGCGGCGTTACATTGGTGGCATCCTCCACGGGCGTCAGATCGCCGGACTGCAGCGATAAAGAAATAGATTAATAACTGGACTACGGCTTTGAGCTAAGACAGCGAGCTTAAGCATATGTAATTCGATTCGAGATCATCATTACCGCCAGTAAATTTTTCTTCACGAACATAACGTTTACACAAAACTGTTTTGGTTAATTGTTGTTGTTGTGTGTTGGTTGTGTTGTTGTAATTGGTTTTTTGGTTGGGTTTGGTTTGCATTAACAAAATACACGGAAAACGAAATGCAAAATACATTGAAATTAGTTGAATGAATTGGCCAATGGTTCTCATCGGGTCAGGACATCTTCGAGCGGGCACAAAGTGGAGTCTAGTTGCCACAGAAGACCTACCTGCATGTTGAACAGAAGCGAGGGCACTATCTTCTCCATGTGCTGTGCCTCCCAAATATTCTCCACCAAGTCATCGGACACGGTCTTCCGGATGACGCCCTGCAATCCCTTGATGCCCGCCAGGCGCAAGCTGTCCCGCAGGCTGGCCGCGTCGCTGTGGCACATCGAGGAGAACTTGGAGATGAAGAAGTCATAGCGACGATGGTAGGAAGGCGTGTCCTCGTTAATATTGGCAAACTTCACAAACTTTGGAAAGAATGGTAGGTTAAGGCGTTATAGCAGCAGGCTACGGATAAGTCCAAGGCTTTAACCTTACCGAATTCGTGGCCATTATCTTGAGGTTGGGATTCGAGTCCTCGAGCAGCTTCTGCACCATGCGCAGGAAGGACTCCACGAACAGATTGAGCGTCGTTTGGGCATGACACGCCTGCAGCAGCAGGTCCATGGCCTCCATGGCAATCTCGGCCAGCCTGCCAAAAGCATTTCAAGTTGATATAGATTCCAGGCATATGCACATCCTTATTACTCACTTGTAGCGCTTCCTATTGATGTCCTTGGTGGCCTTCTGGTACAGATACTCGCCTATCCGGTCCAGCTTGTCCGGCGAGCTAAGCGAATAGAAGGTCAGCTTCTCCATATTCGATTTGACCAGACCGTCCTCGGGATTCACCGGAAAGATGTTGTCGACCAGGCGCTTGTAGCGCGGCCTCAGCGCCGAGCAGCAACCGCAGCAGCCTAGAAGGGCGCAGGGAAAGGCACAGCGATTAGAGGGATTCGGCAGGCAGACGTGGATGCAGCGGTAGGTGAACATGGCGCCACCCGCTCACTCCGCCGGCGCGAGCGTGTGTGTGCGGTGTGTGAAAACCGACTCGACTGGGTGCGACCACCATTTTCCGCTTAATCTTATCGCGATAATTGCTCTAGTGGACTATAGTTTCGCTGTTTCAGTTCGCGCGCCGCCCCTTCGCCCATCCGTCCATCCGGCTTGATTTGAGTGATTGGCTCTGCCGCTCATCGCACCAACGCACAACCCTTTCTGTGCAGTTCCGACCCCGTGCCCCGTGCCCCACCACCAACTCCACTCCCGTCCAGTCACCGCCGCCATCGATTAGTAGGTGTCGTCATTCCTTGCCGATTGGCTTGATTGGCCAATGGCCAGGTGCTTGTGTGTTTTTCGCGGCGAGGTCACTTCGCGCTCAGTGGTCCGTGGCACGCCAGGCGCTCTCCTAATTGCTTACCAGGCATGTTGGCGTCGTAACTCGCTTCTTTGCTGTCTTTATCGCGGCATTAGATAATAAAACGCTGCGATAAAACTGCCCAGCTTCGTGGCTTTTTTCTTTGTTGTGGATTTTTTGTCAAAAAGTATCTTAAAGATAGCTCGGCGAGGGGGGTGAGGGAGGCACTCTGACGCAGTGTGACCGCACTGTGAACAAGCTAAAATCACCCTTTGCTACGGTTCTGTTGTAAAGTGGTTTGAAACTGTGCTATTTGCTGGTAAAAAGGTGGCAGTGCTGCGGCGCCAGAGTGACCGTGCCTAAGTACCGGCTGAGTATTTGAAGCGGTAAATTGAAAATATTTTGACCACTATGCATTTTCTTTACTTTTAGATTAGACATATTACTAAATTACTTGATTAAACTAATAAATAAATCTTGTGAACAATGTATTTGTGAAACAGTTATATGTTATTAATTCATTTAGTCAAAACTTATAAATTTAATTTGGTTTTTAAAGTTTACCTAACATGTCAAAGTGTGCTACTTAAGTAACTGCGCCGAACGAATTTAGATTTTTAATGTGCAAACACTTAGTTTTTGAAAAGGGCGATCGACTTGTTTTTGAATGGGGGAAAAGGAATACAAATAAAAGCCATCCAACGATATTATTATTTTGAAACAAAAGCCTCCAGTTTATAATTGATTTTCAAACAATTTTATTTGATTTTTTAGAACCATAATTTTGGGACAAGAGTAAAATTTCGAGGGCATAAAATAGAAGGCCAACCTGGAGTCTATTCCTAATTTCCTATAATACCTAATACCAAGTTGTGGAATATTTTTCTCTAAACCACGCGCTGCGCCAAGCTGAGAATGTGAATCAGGCAAATCTGTACGAAGCTGATCATCGCCGGCACAGGTGCTCTGAACTATAGAAGTAAAAAATATTTAAACGGACAACATTTCGTATTTTTTAGTGTTTTTTTTAGGAATAGTTGAGTTTCACATTTAATTAAATGTATTGTTTAATTTAATTATTTTTGTATCATCCCATGGGATGACCCCGGCAAGTAATTTATATTTTAACGTTTGAACCTTAATTTGGACAAATACGCTGGTTTTGAACGATTTTTAAAGTATTTTATTACATTTTGCAACCATAATTTTGAGACAAGATAAGTCCTTCAAGGGCATAAAATAAAAGGCAAAAATGGAGTCTATTCCTAATTTTCTATAAATATTGTTCAAATATTACATTCCCTATAATTTATTTTACATTAATTTAATTAGAAAAAAATTCATATGTCATTCTCGACTATTGACAATGATATAACGAAGATGTGATACCTCAAAGTTCTCTTACAGTAAATGAAAGCGATAGGCAAAAAAAGTGATAGTCATAACGTGTATTGTCTTTGTAGCGTTGGATACTTTTCAAAATCTGAAGGTTCCTCTTCACACTTAAAGGTTTCTCCCTCTCTTCCAATACTTACAACTTGGATCCGTGCACTTTTGCACGAAACTGTCGAAGAACTCCGGCAATTCCGGCGGCTCGAAGCAGCAACGAATGAGGGCCATTTTGGCATGCGAAATTCAGTGACGACTGAGTTTTAGCGATTGCCTATCCTATTGTCGTCTCTTCCAGGACGTTGGCCATGAACTTTGGGTATTTTTAGCGCGAAACTTGGCTGCGTTGTTGTTGGTTGTTGCCTATTGTTGTTGCTCTGTTTGTTGCTGCTCCGGGTCAGCTGATGGGCCCGACGACGACGACTAACGGGAGGAAAGCTCGGACTCACTTGTCGCGGAGCTTTTTTTACGGCCTTATATCACACGGCAGGGGCTTCCCGTTTTTGGCCTGGCCAAATAATGATGCCATTTCCCCACTCTTATTTCAGCTGGACATTCACTTTTGAATACCAAATAGGCGCTGCATATGAATTACGGATTTGCAAATACTTGGCGAAATTTATTCGTACTGGCAAACTATATATCTGAACAATTTAATGGTAACAAACACTTGATAACAAACAAAACACAAACCGCACACAACGAGAACAACAAACTGAATGGGAAAATGTGTGTGCGCGCTGTGCTGGTGAAAATATGTTTTTCGCACTAAAGCTCAGCGCATTTCTTAGGTTTCCGCGCAAAGCTCTCCCAGGGGCTTAAAAGCAAAGCTCAGGGGAGATGCAGAGCTTTTCGCATCCCGCTTTTCATTCATAAAACGCGTTTGTGATGGTCTGTCGTCGTTCGGGTGGCTCAGGATCCGTCTCAGAAATTTATTTGATTCAGGTGTGGTTGCTAAAAAGGATCTCAACCCGGTCCCAGAGTAGAACGCTAGAGAATAATGACGGTAAAAGGTTTTTTTACCGGTTATTGAAGTCGCAAAAATTTGCTGATTTCGGTTTTGAAAAAGGGGATCTTAATATAGGACCATGCGAGTTTTAGTGTGGCCAACCCTACTTTGGAAATGTGTGACCGTCGGAAAGGATCGTCGGAGTGTGTTCAATTCAAATATCTTTCCGATTCATTATTTTTGACCCATTTGTGCGCATTCGCACTTCAAAAGTTTTAATGGATCTTAAAAAGAAAAGTTTTGCAGGGATGTCCAAAAAGTTCTGTGGCCTTTGGTCCGTTTACCGTTATGCGGCGCACAATTAAACACTCGAAATGCAAAGTGTACATTTGACACAAAGTACACCGAAAGAAATGGGACAATGGTGAAATTACATAGTTTTCTCTTCTATTGATTGTCAAAATAATGAAATAATAATAAAATGTCAATGAAAACAATAGGAAAAGGTTTCTAAAAGTAGTAATTTGAGTGGAAAGTGCGTTGTTGTTTTTGTAGCATACTTTTTGACACCGCGCTTAAAAGATTTTAAATCGATTTCTGTGGCATCTAAGTTTTCTAAAGAGTTTTCACTTCAATGATTGAAATAAAGCAATCTATAAAATATTTTTCTATCTTTTACCTGACTACTTTTTTAAATTATTTATTTTACATTTTATTTTAGTTAAAAGTATAATTAGAAATTAAAACTTTTTGATTATCAAGAATAATATATTAATTACTTATCAACATTTCTTTACATAAAAGTGAAAGAACTTAAAAGAGAAACCTTTCCTATCTGCCTTTAAAGACTTTAGATAATAAAATAAATAATTTGAAATAATTTTTTGATTGTGTAAACTCAAAGAGTGCTTCACACGCCAGCTCCGTGGGTTGACAACTTTATTAAAACCCCAATGAGGCCCTCCTTCGATATATCGGAGTGGTGAGGGGGGTAAGGGGGGCAAAGTGGACGTGCTTTATAGTTTCTTGACCGACGATGACGATCGATGATTTATTTGTATGTGCTGCTTATTTCTCCGACTTTTTGATTAATTACTGTGATATTCAAATATTCAAGTGTGTGGATTTAAACGCGCAAAATATGAACATGTGAATACAGGGAGACGTCCCAGAAAGGAACCAAAGAAATTTTGAAATAAATATATATATTTTTTTTAAGAGTTTTTTGCGGAGTATTTATCAAATTTCTTTTATATTTTATAGTCTTATTTAAAGATTTTAAATTTAATTTAATTTATATAATTTAAATCTATAAAATCGAAAATAGTAGGGTTCTTCAGAAATCCCTAGGGTTTCTTATAATTCCCAAAAAGGTGTCTAAAAGTATGAAAATTCTTCAGGTACCGTATTGAGAGTATATTTGGTTTTTTAATTATTTACAATTTATAGCCTAATTTTGTATACCTTTTAAGGGATTTTAAGAATCATTTCCGTAGCACTTCCCATATTTTTTAAATAATTCATACAATATTTAAGCTCCATATCGGAATCATTTTTATATGTGTTACAGATTTTTTTTAGATAATGATAATATAAACCATAGAATATTTTTTGAATAATCTTTAAATCTCAGTGACCGATGTCAGACTGTATTCTTTTGCTTAAAACTTATCCCATCGTTGAGTTCTGGGCATATTTTACGCTTTGTTTACCTTCTTGGCCAGGGATTAGCACCCTCAGCTGGCTGCTATCTAGAAGATGAATTAATTAGTGCTCGGCTTTAATGACTAGTGATTGATGAGTGGGAGTGGCCCTGGGGGGGGCGCAGAGGAGGAGGGGGGGAAGAGGAGAAGGGTCACCGAACAGTAGCCAGTGGAAACTGGTTGACAGCAAAGGAACATCATCGGGCGAAGGCAGAGCAATATTTTCATATTTGCCAGCGAGCGCGCGTAGGAAAACATCCCAAGAATGTTTGGGCGATCTGGTTTCACTTGTTTTCGAGTGAGTACTCGAACCTTGATTTGATTCATATTCGCGAAACGAAAGACTGCAGAACACGAACTTGATCGAGAGAGCAATCCAGTCGCCAGTTGGCAGTCTCGTTCCTTCCGCGCTCTCGCTCTCCAAACACCGGCTACACTTGTCCGCCTCAGGTGCCAAGCTCGCTCAGGGGCTCTCCGAGCTTTGCCAGCGATCTCGGCCAGATCCGGACTTCAGTCGGCTCTCAGCACTGCTCGCGATCACTTGGGCTGAAGAGAGAAGCTCCCGTGGTTCAGCTCTTCAGAAACGAAACTGCGTCGCGTTCGCCTTGTGTTCACCAGTGAATAAATATCCATAAAAATACTATATAAAATCAAACGAACTGGCCAGCGCCCATCATCTGCCAATAGGGATACTCTTTGCTCTTCAAAAAATAATAAATAAAAATAATAAAAAGTTAAGCAGGCAACGACCATCGCTACGTCCATTCAACCGTTCGTTCGTTCAGTGAAGCCCACGCAAAGCGACATTAAAATCTCAAACACAAATCGTGATAAATTTTCGCTAAATTGTGCAAACGTTTTTCGATGATTTTCGTCGTGTTGACTAATTAAAATTTGACGTGCATTCCGAAATAAAACTCCAACTTCAAAAGCGAAAATATCAGCAACTTTTCGCGACGACACTTGGCAAGTGAAATAAGTAACAAATTAGTGTGTGCCGAACGAGATATATATATATTTATATATTATAATAACAAAACGAACCCACGGCAAATACAAGCACAATAAATAAGTGTAATTAGAACTGCGCAAAATACTGAGAACTGCAAAAAAAATAAAAAACGAGCGAGCACACACAGAGAATATACACAGCGAGAGAGTACACCCCACCGACGCACGAGGAATGCTGTTCTGAGGTGAGTCGCTGTCGATCATTATACTACAATTACAGTACAGTAGAACACCCCTAAACACCGCCAGCTAACGCCGTAGATGCTTCCGCTCTGATAACCAATACCCCAACTCTCTGGATTACTAAAACCCTAGCAACCTTCTGCCAAAGATTCTTTCAGGCGGCCTGAATTATTCAGATTGTGGGATAGCGATCTGCAAGTGGGCTTTACGACCCCCGAATAGTGTGTGTCCCAGTTACACACTTGCGGGGGCGTGTGTGTTTGACTGTTCCAGATCCGTATATAGAATGGCGATCGGCCAACACAACAATAATATGGCAAACTATTGTGAGTCAGAGAGGTATAGCTTGATCTGCACACAACCTTTCGCCCGATCGGACTAATTGGAAGTCATTTGCGGGAAGATCTTCCACTTTCTTCTTCTCGATATTATAATGCCGCTTTTAACAATCCGCGGGGCCAGGGCCCCTTTTGAATGGGAATGCAAATTAATAACCAATGGCCAATTCTAATGTTAATAAAACTTCAGTCTTTATTGTTTTGGGGCGGAAATAGAATTTTGAAGGCCTCAAACTCGCACTCAACAGAAAGCAAACATTTTTCAATGATGATGACTGCCGCCGCCGCGGCAAGTTGAGTGAAAGTTGCAGAGAATCTTTGAATATTGCCAAGCAATCGATATATACAAACATATATACGACTATATACCTAGACGACTTAAGTTCTTTGCGAATTAGCATTGCAAATGCTGAATTTACATTAGCTTTGGCTTTAATTCGATTTGGAATTTCAAATTTATGGCCGATGAGTGGTTTTTTGGCCAAATATACATAAGTAATTGGCCGGAATATCATCGGCACATTTGAATTCAGGTTCAGGCTGTTTGTTATTAACAGCTCTGAAACGAAAAGCCACCCGGGAGTCAGAGATCATTCCGAAGCCAGATACTATATATTCCACGCTCTGCAGATTATATTTCTAAACAAAAAAATCAAATCTTTTAAAATGAATCTTCAAGAGAAGCTGGCCTGGTTCTTTAGCCTCAGGTCGGTGCGTTATGCCCAGATCTTCATCGTGGTTGCTGGCGATCTGCTGGCTTTGGCCAATCTATATCCCAAGCACTGCATGTACATCAAGCGTCCTTTTCTCCTCTGGGAGGAGAACCTGCCCGATAAGGAGGACCCGTACGGGCATAAGAAGCAGAATGAGGAGGACGACAACGTCACAGACTCCAACTAATGCCGATCCAGCGTTTCTAATTTATATTTATATATATTTTTTATGTGCGTGGGAGAACTTTTATGGTCAAGTGAGAGAGAGATTCGATGCCAGCGAGGCAACCTTGAGTGAGTTTCAATGCCAATGCCAGAGGCCCATGACGTCACTTTAAGATATATGTATATATATAGCCTTGTGTCTCTGTAGGTGCCTTGGTGAACACCTCGTTTCGTTCTCGTTTTGCCCGCTGCAGCCGGAGGATGCCCTCGTGAGCCTGTTCAAATGCCGGGACCAAATTAACTCGACTGACTCCTCATTAAGGCGCACACAAAAATTCGAAAGTTTCGACCGCCGTCGTCTGGAAATAAACGTCAATTTAAAGCGTAACCAGGCACGAGGGGGTTGTGGGGTTTGTGTTGCACAAAATAAACTTAAAAACAACAAAATGTCGAAAAAAATATTGAAAATTCTCCCAAAAAGCCGCTTTTGTTGATGTGGCCAAAAAAGGTCTACAGCCTTGCCTTGTATGCAGTCCTACGTTGTGTTTTAGTTTCGTTTTTTTGGAAGCTGCGTTTGCCTCCGTATTATCTCGTTTTCAGTTTCAGCTCTCCTTCGAAACATATATATTTTTTGTAGATTTTTTTACTCGGTTTTCGGGCTGCCGTTTTTGGTGTGCATGCGTCAAGGATGATTTGTATTTGTGCATAAGGCGATGTCAGAGTTATCGACTTTTCTGTATTTTCTCAATTTTCTGTATTTAATTTGTATTCGATTTAGCTTCCTGCTTCGAGTCAGTGTCCGTCCGGCTTTTGACACGTACACCTACGAGGTATTGCGGGGCTCAGTAATTAGTCACCGAGATCAAAGCCCCAGACCGCCTCCGCGAGACTTCATTCTGGGAACTAATGCAACTGTTTGTTCGCCACAAACAAGCACAACTTGGTTCTTAGATAACTCTCGGGAGGGGGCCTTACCCACATTCGATTTAGTCATGGCCATACTTTGTTTTATGTCTTTGTTTAAACAAGAAGAGTTAGGATAAGGGTTGGGGTTTGGGATAAGAAGACTGTATTTGAGACAATTTTGGCTGTAAGTTTGTAATTGTATACGGGGGAAGTTTTGATATCAATTTAATTATTAGTTGATTTCATATCAGGTTTTAAATAGAATTAGACATGACCTGGACAATAATTGCATTTAATACATTTAAATTTTCTTTGAACTTTGAAATATTTTTCTAGGGAAAACACATTCTTTAGTGATATACGTAAGAATGACTTTAAGATTTTTAAGGTTAATAAACAAAAAATTAAATTAAATTAAATTACATAAAATTGACTTAAAATGATTATGTGCTTATTTATATTTTGTATCTTAAATGTATAATAAATTTATTTAGCTAATTAGTTCCATGCTTCATATTTGCCAGAAATCTGTGGAAAAAATAATTATAAATCAGTTAAACTGATAAGTATATTAAAGCTTAGAAATTTAGTGTAATATTTTTATTAATTTTATATAGTTTTAAGTCAGTTTAACTATTGAAATCATCTAAAAGTGTAAGCAGAAAGTAAATATAAATCAATTAAACGCATGCATATTTTAATATGTTAAGTCTAATCAATGCTAAAATTTTAAATCTTATTATTTTTTGCCAATTAGCTGCAAGGCAATACTTTATTATGGACCTTTTTTTAATTATATAAATATGTATATATATATTTACATATATTTATTAATAGTAGCAAACGTCTGCTATAGTAAGCCATACCCTTACCGCTGACCAAAGTAGGAAGTGTTTTTTAAGGATGTGCTTATTATTTGACTCTAGTTGCAATCTATATTAAAAGTATACATGTTTTATGGCGATTCTTTATGTTTAAACACTTCCTCAACTAATCCAACATACTTTTAAATAATTAAATTTAAAATTAAGTTAAATATTTGTGATTGTTACAGTCTTGGTACTCTACTATAAAAAATTGATATATACTTTTTTTCACTTCTTTACTTGAAACCCCCTGGCTTATAGATTCCTATAAACATTATTAATTCCATGTGTAAATTGTATAAAAATCACACTACTTTTTTTCCTTCCCGGTCCGTTTGATTATATATAACCCACTCCCTGGTGACCTTACGCGATCGAATGGTGGCGACGCTCTTCGCGGCTCGCGTCGCACATTCACTTTGGCATCGTGCAGCCTTAATTGCCCATGGGGGTTCAACAGCCAAAGCGAGACAAAAGCCGGGCAAAACTCACTCAGATGGCTAAAAAAGCTAAACAAAACTGAACTAAAAATTAAAAAATAAAATGGGGAAAAATCAATGCCTGTCAATGTCTGTGGCGCAATCGGCCTGAAAGCGGCAGCGGCATCGATCGCAGATTGTTTAACTGTTGACTTAAGCGGCAGTGCTAACAAATTATTTGATTTGGTCGCATTTGATTTAAGAGCAAAAACATCTGCGCCTGGCATTGAGCCATTATTTCAGCGGAAATCGAATCAGATTGAACGGTAACTGGCATACGACACTCCGGTACAGAGGCCTCTGCGGAAGTACTTTTGGCTCTCAATTGGGGCTTATGTTTTTTTGGCCAATTGACACGCTCGTTTGGCTTAATTTTGGTCTTTGTCCGACTCGCTCTCGGAGTTCACAGGCTGACCTTTTCGGGGCATATCGAGTGTCAGGCAAGCAGGTGCAACTCGATGCCCTGGGAAGCAGGTAAACGGGCTGAGAAGCTGGCAAGCTGGAAGCTGGGAAGCTGGGGATGGTCTCCAAATCGAGCGGGTTCTGCTTTTTGTGTTTTTGTTTCGAAAGCGCTTTCAATGAAGCCATTAAATTGATGTATTGGCCGATAGTTTCGCTCTGTTTAAGGGGCGCTTTCATCTCCGACGAGAGCCAATTTACGAATTTCCAAGAATCTGATCGGGGCCTGAGCTCGTTCGTAGTCCATCATGATATCACTGGTACTGGCAGCGACACTGCTACAGGCCCATAAATTAGATGTAAAACAGGGCCCGACGAAAACTGAATCGATGATTATGGCCGAAAATGTTAATGAGACGCAATTTTGGTCTATGGTCGCTCATCATCACGTACCGCGGTCCGCGGTCCGGGGTCCCATCTGGAGTGGACTCGAGTGTACTCACCGAAATGGGGTAGTGTCTCATTCAAAGCGAAGATTTGTAACGCTTTCATAACGCAATAAGTCGCGAGCCACCCTCCGAATTCAACCGAATTACCCAATGGACGAAATTACACTTCGAGTGTGTGAGAAAAGGCCATGTCGAAAGCCCATTTTGTATGCCAGTCGACAAGTTTTTGGGCGACTTTGATTCGCGGTCAACAACATCATCGGCCGAAGGGGAATGGAACCGAATCGAACTGCATATCAATGAACTCTGATTGAGGAAGAGCAGTGTCGGTGAATTTTACTTTTTGAATTAACTTATGTATTTTTATTATGTGTTATTTTAAATTCACATTGAAAGTAGCATTACTTTAAAAGGAAAATGCAATACAAAGGACATTATAGCAAATTTGCTCTTATAGTTTAACCTTACGTATTGCAGTTTCGGGATCGAACAGGATACTGGAGAATATCCTGCTTGAAATCGTCCGAAATTTATTATATTATTATATCATGTTATACAAATTATAGGTATCGAAATATATCGCATTCAAGTTTTAAATATCGATATTATTGAAAAAAAACCGACAAATTATCGTAAAGTTTATAGTATAGAAATTGAAAATATTGCATTTAAGTTAAGAAATAGCGATATTATCGAAAAATATCACAAAAAATATATCTTTGTCTTTGTCTAATACCTTTAAATCAGACTATTCCATAACCTTTTTATAAGTATGTTTAATAATAGTTTTTACAAAATTAATTATCGTGTTAGGTAGAGTTAAATATACATAAGAGAATATCGATTTATTACACACATATCGCAATATTAATATTGATTTATAGGTTTTTCTTTGCGTCAAATATCGATAAAGTATCATAAACTAACTAACTAAATATAAGAAACTAACCCAACAATTCAAGGCTTTTATTTACAAAAACCTCAGCTATCTTTAAAATATTTTCCTGAACATTTAATTCCCTGTAAAGTATGCGCCCGATAGTAATTTAATTTTCTATTTAAAAAGCTCTACTAGTTCGTGCAAAGAGCGCTTTGTTGTTTTTCCCTGCAGCTGGGGAATAACCACTTAATATGCAGTTAAAAATAATTGAGCTGAGACTTGAGTTTAGCCTTCTGCCAATCATATTTGAAATCCCATCGAAATCGAATCTAACGCTGATCAATTAAACGATCGCTGAACTGGAATTAGCATAAATTACGAAGCTCCAGCTTCAGCTACCGCTACCGCTAGCTGGATGGACGGACGGATGGATGGATGGACAATGGCATTAATTACCGGGGCAGCAACGAAGGAAGGAAAAGTGAAACCATCCGGGGGTCTTATGCAAGGCGGAAGATCGAGGATGGCGGCGCTTGCGCCGTTGTTGGTTATGACATGCACTACAGACCCAAAGAAGGCAGCCATCGAGAAAAGCTGGGAGCTGCTTCTCCAAAAGCGATGGAAGCTCTCAGCCAGCATCGCGTGCAAGTTCGCCCTTTTCCCACTCAGCGAGACACTCGATTTCCTTGGCTGCAGGCTGGCTCCGAGATGGAGACTCTGGGATGAGGCTGGAGCTGGAGCTGTAGCTGGAGCTGGGAGATGAGCTGCCAATTCGGGTGACCTTTGCCACCGCGCTTGATTCGCGTTGCCGGAAACCTGGCTTTACGCTGCCTCCTTTATTGATTTCTCAGGGAAAGCCTCGGCTTTTCGTGGATTCTTTGCCCAATAATTGCGCACAATTTTTCGTTTTATTTTTGGTTTTTGCCAAATTCAGCGATAACAAGCGGAGAATGCGGCGGAAAGATGCCAACGTGATGATGAGCGAGGAGTGGCGCCAGGAATTGAAATTGTAATGGGAATAGACTTAAAAATAAGACTGAGAAGCTTAAATATAAAGACTTATATATATAAATAAATTAATAAAATTTATTTAAAATATATTTTTTTAATGTTTCTACAAGCTTTAAGAATGTAATTTTATGAAAGTTAAGCCTATGATCTTTGAAGAGTGCAATCTAAAAATTATTTTTTACTAAGCCTATTGCCTAATACTATTAAATTTAACATCAACTGGCTGACCATGGAATATATAGAATCTATTTTTATTGCCAGACATTTTTATTTAATTATTTAAAAAAAAAGCAAATAAAGCCTTGATGTTAAGTGTAAACCCGATGCACATATATTACAACTTTGGGTAATTGTACCAATTGAAGAGCATAACTATAAATAGCAGGCTCATAAGCTCATTAAATAAATAAATTAATTAAATAAAAATAAAAGATTTAACTCATGAAATCAGGCCAAAGTGACTGTATGTTTTATAGAACTAAATCTAAGTTTAAAGAACTAGAAACATCTCGTAGCTTGCTTGCACAATTTGAATCTTATCAATTTTATTACAAGTTTAAATGAGTAATTATAATATGCAAATGAAAATCCCCATAAATCCACAATTTTTCTTCACACTTTTTAAGTATTTTAGTGTCATGTTTGGATCTCTCCTTCTACTCTAATTTTAAGCGATTGTCGACCCATGATGATCGATCGATCGATCTAAACTCTCTACTGTCCGATGGCCGCGATGCTGCCTAATTGATTTCCGTGCAGGTCGGGAGTCGCATAGCCACCAGCTACGAGCTATGACATGGCCAGAATCCAGCGCCGCAACTCTATAATCTATCTCGACAGCCATCTTCGATATACTTACACTCCCAGGGCTAATTATGAGTTCGAAAAGTGAAATCTTTTGTTTTCTTTCGCGCCCAGCGGCGATCCCAGGCCGCGACGAGCATTATTAATCATGCAAAAAAAAAATCAAGAGAGAAACAAAGTATAGACATGGACGTGTAAGGGAAGAAATTGATTTACATTTTTCGCTGTCTGGGAACAGCTCGTAGCTCATGCTATCGACACTTGCCTTGCCGCCAGGTTGCACGCCAAAGTTGCCACGTAACGCTGCGCAGATTAACCTTCTAACACAGATACTTAGTGCTGTGAGATACTCGGACAAAGAGGAGACTTCCTCCTCCCAGATTCAGATACAGTTTAGCTGGCTAACAAAGCGTGAAAACGACAGGCAAGCCAACAGGCCAACAGCAACGAAAAACGATGACAAACAATGTGACCAAGTTTGGCATTGGTAGGCGGGAACAGAGGCGTGCTGGCAAAAAGGGGTCACAGAACGTTCGTCGAGGGTAATTATATATCATTTTAAGAGAGTTCTGAAACTTGAGATACTTTTACCAAACAAAAAAGATACAAATTTTAAGCTTAAATTGATTTAAAGAACTATAAAGTTCCCTGAAAGTGAAAGTGGAAATATTAGCTATAAACTCATTGAAACCTCCATAGCTTCTATAGAATCTCAAAGTTCTAAAGCAATTAATTTCGTTATTAAACCCCCCTCCGTGAGGCCCCTGCTCTTGCCAGCTATTGTGAGTGGGCGCTGGACAATCGCCAGACAATCTCCGAGAGCGGGCAAGTTGTCATCGTCATCAAAAGGGGCGAATGCCACACGTACATGCTCGTAGATGGCCGCTTAGATGTCTCTAAATGGGAGTAGCAATTACTAATATTCTTAGTAAAGCGCTCGGCTCAGGGGGAATTTAGTTGTAAGACCTGACAATACCCACAACGCGCAAAGATAGCTCCCCCCCCGTCTAAGCCGGGCTCCAGCCTGGCCCAAACGCGATTCTTCATTCTCGATTTTGCGGACTCCTGGACTCCTCCAAAGACAGCGCCGGCGCGTTCTTTGCCTGTCTGCGCGTCCTGGCCGTCTGGAGGGGCATTGGGCACTGGACACTGGGCACTGGGTATTGGCCATTGGGTATTGGCCCGCTGAGGCCTTAGCGGCAGCGGCATTCACTCACAGATGCCTGGGCATAGATATCGAAATGCAATTAAGTATTTGCCAAAGTCGAAGACGCGGACGAGCGCCACCAACAAAGCGGCCGCTGAGCGGCGGGGCAAGGCACGCATGGAAAAATGTGGCCAACGCTAGACAACAACGTCCAGTTGGTCTCCAGAGGGAGTAGGTTGTAGAGCTCCAGAGGAGCTCTCAGTGCACAGAATTCCCCAGAGGGAGCTGGGGCGAGCAGCGGGGAACGGCAGGCGGCAGGACAGAGGCGGAGGACGGGACTGTGCTCTGATCTTTGCATAACATGGACTTTGAATGGCCACAGGGCTTGGCCATACTTACAAATTGGACTACACCTTCATTTTCACTTCTATGCGAAAAGGCCGCGCTTGGTTGTGCACGGAAAGAAATATTTGTAAATTAAATTAAAATTAATTCTAGGTAAATTTATATATCTAAGCAGATGTTTTCCTTGCTTCATATTCAACTTTTTATTTAAAGTCTTCTCTTTCCTATCAGTTTTTCTGCTAAACATATTTTCTTGTATATGAAAATCTAGTAAATAATTTATTCATTAATAAATTTATAAAATAACTTCAAGGACATTTTTTTTAGAAATGTGAATTATTTGTAACTTTTTTAAATTCGGTTTGAAGAAATAATAAGGGTGTTGATTTTATTGATTTGGAGAGACTAGTAGAGACTTACTTTTTAAGTAAAATATATTGTCATAGAAAACTCTTTAAACATCTCAATAACTTAAAAATTAAAACTGTTTAAGCAAAATAATATTTTAGCAACAAACAAAATTTCAAAACGTTGATATTAAATGGTTTTGAAAGGTATATAAAGTTTAATATTCCCAAATATGAATTTCCCTTAAAAAAATAAGTTATTATAAAGTGGATTTCCCTATTTCCTATTGATTTTTTTGGTTTCAAATTCATAATTTCATTATCTTTTAGTACGAAATGTTATACTTTTTAAGTACACTTTTCTCCCAGTGAACCCCGCTGAACCCCAGAGGTCAGATCCAATCCGCGGCGCTGAGAACACACGCAAAGTGGGCAACTGGCGAGACTTTTGTTTGCTTTGCTGCGCACTTTTGGTTTCACTTCATTGGAATAGGGATTGGAATAGGGATTGGAATGGGGATTGGAATGGTGATGGGGCCGCAGACTTGGGTGGGGTTCGGTCTTGGGGTTTCCTATCATTACCGCGCCGTGTTAAAGTTCAAGTTCAGAACGATTATTGTTCTAGGCGCTGAGTGCGGAGTTTAAATTGTTTGCTCTTCGCGCGATAATCTAATCCCATTCCCATTCTCATTCCCACATGCACGGGCGTAATTTGTATAATTTCGCATAATTTGTCTGGAAATTAGCCAACGCTACTCCGCAGACGCATGCAAATGCTGAGAGACCTGTGAATGGTGGCTAATCCAGGAGGGGACCTGCTACTTTTTAGTTTAATTGAAAGACTCTGGGACGGGGACAATTGCTGCCGCTGTACAGACCCAACTCCAAGGTCCGCCAGGCGATACAAATTTTATGTTTATTACACCTTAATAATGCGTGTTTACAAACAAATCACGTTCATGGCGCAATCAACGCTCGGCAATCGGCATCAGGCATCAGGCATCGGGAATCGGACATCGGACATCGGCATCTGGCTAAGCGCCTGCCTCCCAGTCTCAGTCCCAGTCCCAGTCCCAGTTACAGCCTCGACTTAGTCCCAGTCTCGTCTTGGTACCATTCCCGTCCAGCTGCTCTTACCATCAACGTTTGCGGCGCACGCATGCGCACTCAAATTATATGGTAAAGGATTTTTATTGGCAGCTCGCAGCGTTTTTCCCTGCGCAGGATGGCCGCCGTATCTGCGTCCCAGGCCCATGATCGGACAGACGACCATTGGCCATTGATGTCTAGCCGGGCGATTGTGCTTGTTAGAGCGGAAAGCTCCAGTGCCCAGTGCTTAGTGCTTAGTGCCCAGCACCAGACTCTTAAGTCTGGCTCCGATTCTGATCCCTGGCTGGGGTCTGTAGGAGCGCGACCTGGAAGTAAGCCAGTAGTGAATGAGCAGCGGCAGCGACGGCGTCGTCCTTGTCCAGGTGCCATAATAGACAGGCATTTTGCACACGCCACAGAACTCCTTAAAATACACTACACAATACTTATTTTTGAAGATTTCCTGAAAATGTTTTATATTTTTAAGATTAAAAAATTACAGAAGGTTTAAACAGAGCGGCTAAGAAAATTACTGGATTATTTAAGTCTTTTAAAAGCCTCTTCATCGAGAAATTATTTGAGGTTTATTTAATTTAAATAATTATAAATAATGACAAATATATTTCTCTTGCCGAAACATATTTTAATACTGATAAAAATCGAATTTTATATGATTCCTTGTTAAAAAATATACATATATTTTCTTTTGTGAAATTGAATGTTATTTATGATTTATTAATCAGAGCCAAAACTTCTTCTTTTGTACTTTTACTATTCTTAGCCTAAAATATCGATGAATAAAACCTGGAAAAATCTCCACAATATTTCCAAGATTTTCTTAAAAAAGGTATCCGAAATTCGTGTAATGCTATAGAGTCTCTCGTTTCGCAGTCTTTGCATGTGTGCGCTTGGGTGGGTGCGTGACCACGGAGCGGTTGTCTAAACTGGACGTTCTTTCTGGGGGATCTTTGGGACTGGCTTGGATACCAGGCTGGAGCAGGCGGAGGTGGAGGCGGAGGCGGGGACCGAGTGTCCTCGGGCATAAGGCATTGTTTAAGGAGAGTTTGCACTCTCGTATTCAAATATGAATATTATCGCGTTGGCTTAATCACAATCAATATTTCTACGGTTTTCTCCGCTCTCAGGCACTCCCCGCACACGAGTATATTTATTTGAATTTCGTATGCAGCCCAGGCACCCTCATCGTGTTTCTATTTTTGTAATTGTCAGAGAAGAGAAAACAAAAAATAAGAACAAAAAATAAGATTTGTATAAAAGAAAAAACTCAATTTCCATTCCGATTGTGCCCACACCCGCCGAAACTGAGGGATCTGTCAGAGTGAGCGTTGGATTCGGAATCGGAATAAGAATTAATTGGCAATTATTCTTTTGACTGCTGTCATGTTAATACTCTTTCTACGGGTACAAAGAATGTGCTTAAAAGGTGTCATAATTCATATAAAATTAAACCTAAAGAGCACTTTAGATTGTCATTAAAAAAGGTATTCAAATAAATAAAATCTCTGCTAGTTAGGGGATCTTTGAAGCATTTTATGGGAAGAAAGAAAAAGATGTAAGGGATAAGATCTATATTATAAACATTTTATTATTAAAATAATACTTAATATTATAGATTAACCTTTTTTTCCAGAATTCCTCTAGAAATTCTTTTTAATAAATTACCATTTTCTCTCTCTCTGCCTTTCTTCTATAAAAACTCAAAGAACTCCCTTCGATTATTTCCTGCCAAATTGAATAACTAATTTACTTTTAATGCCACTTTCTTCCAACACTCGTCCACACTCGCATGTGTACAGTACATAAACATTAATATCAAGCTAAAACCAAATTAAACACGGACTATAAAAAGAAACAAAAACTAGGCCGAAGTGCTGCAAACTAAACTCAAGCTCTGCCTAATCACCGGGAAAATAATCAAATAACATAAATAACCCACGAAAACAGACAACGCAGACCACGAAAAAAAGAGGTTTTGTTTACTCAGAGAATTATATTTCTTCTTGCAGCTAAAATCCATTTACAATTGCCAAAAGTTAAATGGAAAATGCGCAGAGCTCGAACAGTTCGATGAGACTGTCGCACAACGCGTTCACTTAGGGTTGCGATTCTTCAGAAGATTCTTCACGAAGAAGAAGCCCCAACGACAGGAGAGAGAAAAGCAAAGACAGAGCGAGACCACACATCCCCAGGAAGGATCAGCAAGGATCAACGAGGCAAAATGCAATTACCGCAGCAAACAGGAGCTACGAACGGAGGACCGAGGGTCAGCTTCAACCGGGATGTGCACGTGAAGCGGATAGGTCAGTGTTAAGTGCCTAGTTCCCCGCCGCAAAAAAAAACATAACCCCAATAGCCAAAACCAGAAATTAAAAACAAATAACCAACACGCGCAGCAGCATCAGCATCAGCATCCGAATGAGAGCGGCGGCCACAAGGCTCCCTAATGACAAACTAAGCAAAAAGCCAGAAACCTCATCAATAACCAGCTAACAAAAAGTTACTAACCCGCATCCACGTACGTACATACATGCCCATGTGTGTGAGTAGGCCAATTTTGGTCAATCAATGACGGACGCCAGCAACCCACGCGAATGCAACTCATTAGCCAGCGAGTTCTAAGGCGAAGACCGGGCTTTCCATCTTCGATTGCATAAGAGCACGAAGCACGAAGAGCGCCTCTTCAGCGCTTCAGTTTTCTTTGTTGCAATTTGCAATTTTTTTGGCGAGGAATAGACAAATGATAAACACAAGTAGCAGCTGAGAGAAGGCGAGGAAAGAAAAACAAAAAGAAACCTCGCGCTGGTGGGCGACTAAAGCCAGAACGAATGCCAAAAGCAATAAAAATAAATATAATAATAACAAAGCCGCCCCAACAATAAAATGTAGTTTACCTTGAGAATAATCGCACACAGCCACACATAGACGCCGCGTGGAGGAGAGCTTCCATATGACTATTTTAAATAAGTTGATATTTTATAAGGCATTGCCAGTCGCCCAGCTCGGCCGAGTATCACTTTGCACATCCCATCATCTCCGAGCGAACAAGGGACCCCTGGCAGAGCATCTGCATCTGCATCTGGAGATAGAGCTAGAGCTAGAGCTGAAGCTGGACGCTTTGTCTCCGACCATATTATTATTGTTATGATTATGTCTGGCAGCCGCGACAGCAACGACATGGGATTTATTTCATAGCCGGATTGAATTTATGGCCACTGTCGCCGCGATCTCTGGCTGCCGCGGGAATGAAGAAATTAAAAATTGATTGTGACAAAGTCTAGGCAAAGGCTAATTCCTTTCAATTTAGAACTGTCAAAGCCGGTTGCCTCTCGCATTTCCTTATGGCTCTTTGGCTTCACTTCGCTTGGCTAATTAACCGCAAGTCCTTTTCGGTGTGCGTAGATCTTAAATGGTTATGAACCAGATTTCCCCGCAATCGCGTAATTGCCACAAATGGCTGCCATTTCGCTTAACTTGGCTTAATTGACGTAAGCGAATTTAATTGCAATTTGTGAATTGGTTTAGGCAAATGCTTCGAGGCTGCCCAAATGTAACGTGATTAGGTAATCTGCCGACCAGGCACGATTCATTAGCTTTAAACGTCGGGGTTGCATTAGAGAAGAGGTTTGTAATTTTTGCTGAAAATTAAGAGGAAAACTAAAATATATTAACTAAATAAATTAAGGTAGTTTCTAGTTTTTAAAGTCGAAATTCAAAGCAAAACTCTAAAGTTTGAACGTTGATCAGTTTTGAAAACAAGTTCGTGGCCTAAGTCTTTTGATTAACCTCGAGTCTAAAGCATGAGTTCTAAAGACTCTGCGTGAAATAACAGAAACAAACTTTAAATTGATAAATTTCAATGCTAAATATAGAAGAATTAAAAAAGATATTCCAGTGTAAGGATTTCGTGACGTCTAAGGGCCTGCAATTAGCAAAGTAATCCCGCCAGTCACAAACGCTTAAAGTAATTTAGGCCCAAGTTAAAAAATTAATTTCAGTCTCTCTCTCTCTCTGTCTCTCTCTTAGTCGCTATCTTTGCATGCAAATTAAAGCAATTATGTGTAAAACACAGATTTAATGATGATTTAATTTTGACGCAACAAAGCAGCGAGCTGCGAGATAGAGCGAAGAGGCAACTGAGGAAAATTATTCGCCCGCTGGGCACAAGGCAACATTTTTCATCGGCAAGTTAACATGTGAATTTTCTGCTAAATTACAGTGCAGTCAAAAGTCAAAGTTGTTGACTGTAAAAAAAAAGGAAAACAAAACAAAAAAAAAATCAACTAAAAGACGACTAATTTCAGCCAATTTGAGACTGCGACGCTGCCACAGGTGAGCCTCGCTCGCACGGACGGCATCACGTTCAGCCTTGCGGAGCGACAAATTTGGCCAAGACGAGTCGGGTCGACAGCTGTGCGGCCCGATGATGCACTCAGCCGCAGTTGCTCGAAGGCGGACAGGTGACGCGCGAGAGGCGCTCTCACAAGGGAACAAGGCCAAGACTGGGCTGGCTCCTGGCCAAGTCGTTGTCCTTCCATCCGTCAACTGGCACATATAGCACCCGAGATTGTGTCTGTGTCTGATGACATAATTTCAGATGGGCGATTAAAAAGGCGTTACGAGAACAAGTCCACCTTTAGCCAGCCGAAGTCGATGTCGAAGTCGAAGTCGGATCGAGGTGGAAGCGTAGGCATTGCGTAAGACGCCAGACATTTCCCCTTGCCATTTCCCCATTATGATGCTCTCTAATGAGCTCTCGTACACATTTAATTAATTAATTTAATTAGGCAAAGAGCAAGTCATTATTATGGGATTTGCCACAACGTTTCCTACTGCTCTCGTGCTTTTGGATTTGCCGTTCAGCTCCACATTTGATTTGCCTCGCCGAGTGTCGAGTGCGAACTTTGTCAAAGTAGCAACTGGTTTTTTGGGGTCTGCTCTCGTGCCATCTTTGGATCGTTTGGATCTTTGGGCTGGGGAAGGCTGCTATTAAAATGCCATTTATGCTTTTTTATTAATTCATCATTTGCATATATTTTGTTTTATTTTCGTCTTATGTCTCTACGCGCTCTGCGCAAGAAACTTAATTAATAAGTCTCAATTTTTGGCTTGCCTGCCCACAAATTTCGCACTATTTTCTCGCTGTTGTTCAGTTGTTACTGCTTTTTATTACCATTTTTTTGCTGTTGTATTTTTTTTTCCTCGAGTGACATTGGCGTAGGCAGTCGCAGTTGTTGGCTGCCCCGCTCGACTGAGATTGCTTTCAGTCGCTTTTGATATTGGACTCGGTCAGGTTCTTAGCCGCCGCCTGTCATTCTTTTCGTTTCGAAACTGAAGTGTTTTGTGCCCAGTGACAACATAGACAGAGAGAGAGACGCCTAGGGGAATATATATACATATAAAACCTGGGTAAATTCGTCTAAATGGAGTTGTCGATCATCATATCCCTTACCTTAACTCAACTCCAGTTGTCGCAAATACAGAAAATCACTTGGGAATTGCAGACGATTGCGTCATTTGTTTATCGAAATGTGTATTGAAATGAGTCGCAGATTATTTTTAGAGCTCTTTAACTCTTTTTCGTCGAATGTTTCGGTTTTCTTTGTGCTTTTCGGTGATTTGTTATTTGTTTATCCGCTCTCGCCCAGCCAGTCAGCGCTCTGTAGCTGTTGCTGTTGACAGCTGCTTAGGGGGAGAAACAAGTTTGTCGCCTCAGTCTTTTGTATGGGCGCCATTCTTTAGCGAAAGTTCCCCTTCCCATTTGCCATTTGCTTGCGCTTTGTGCCTTTTGCCCTGCGGAATGGCCAGCGAGCAATTTTAATTGGACAGTTGCAGGTCCAGGCTCCAGATCTTATGGAACACGCTGATTTGCATACCAGGCTCTGGGCCCCAAGGACGCGGCACGCCGCTTTTGAAGTGATTAGGTCCTGCGCCGAAGAGCATTAAATTATTTTCATACGGAAAATAAATGCGACCTGTCCAGATAAAAGCCGCGGTCCGATCTAGGCCCTTAAATGAAATCGAAAGTGCGCTCCGGTTAATTGAAATACCCCATGGCAGCCTACGCAGCCTCTTTAGCAAGCCGAAGCAGCACTGGAAAAAATTTTAGGGAATTTGGAATCATTAAACATGCTCCTGACCTTTGTAGACTCTTGGCTTTATAGCTATTCTCTGGCTGTTTTTGCAATTAGCTATGGAACCTTGGACCCCTTTAATATCACAATTAAGTGATGATTTCTCCATGTGCAGGCCTAGACCAGTAGCTCGGGCATAGAGACGAGGCAAGGAATGCGGGTGAGCTCCCATTTAGCGAACTGCCTCGACCTTATCTTGTCACTGACATGGCCAGCAGCAGGGGATAAAGCATTTTAGCCAACTAAAACGTTTTGGCCAGCAAAGGGGAGTGGGTTGAAGCTAGAGCTAGAGCTAGAGCTGGAGCTGGAGCAGGCTCTTCATCTTCTGTGGTTGTGGTTGCTCTTAATGAGGCGGACTGGAGGTCGCAGCATCGACAGCGGCATCTCATCACAATTACTGTGAGGTATCATTAAACTGAGGCAAAGCCATCGACGACGGACGACCTGCTCCTGGCAGCAGCAGCAGCGTTTTGCGGCAAGTGAAAGTCGCCGCAGATTTCATTATTTATATGAGCCGAAATTCGGCTGATATTACTTTTTTCTGCTGGCTGTGCGTGGCTTTGAAGTTGGTCAGTGTGTTTTATTTTTTTGTATTTTTTTTTGGCGAAAACCGGAACCGAAACCGAAGCCGAACCCGAAAAACTGATACCCAAGCACACAAACTTGCAACTGGGAAAGGCGCTGAGACCAGGGGCAGAGACCAGTTGGAAAAGTGGATCAGATGCTTTATCGCCGCCGCGGTGGCTTTTCCAAAGTGGAACTTATTATGGGCCCCGGCAGCTCCTGATGGGCCCGGAATCGAGCTGGTTGGGATGGCGTGGCCGCATAAAGTGGATCAATGATTAGATTAATGAGTGCCTCTCAGCACTCGGTAATCAATCAAATGCTGCACTCACTGCCTGGCTTGAAAAGCACCAAAAAACCGCCCCGAGATCATTGTCTCTTCGGGGTCTCTGGGAACTCTGTTTACGGTTGTGGCTCTTGAGAGGCTCTTTGATGCTGTCGCTTAGTGCGAATTTATGTTTTCCTGTTGCCTCCAAAATAATACAAAACACTGCGCCGATATAACGAGAAAGATATACAAAACGCCGCCGGCATGCGAACAACCGAACGAATGAACGAATGAACGAACGAAACCTTGTAAGTTGGCCAAGATCGAGCCATCATGGGAGCTTGGAGAGCTGCACTGCATTTCACCTTGACACATATCGCCTGACAGCTGATTGCAGTCGCAGATGGATGTGTGTACAGTCGCTGGGAATAGTTTTTGAGTACCTGGAGCACCATTGCCCCCATCTCTCGTGCTTCATCTAAATCCCATTCCCATTCCCAATCCCATTCTGTTAACGCTAAACCAATTTGGCACACGACACGCCCAGCTCTGTCATTATTCATTGTTGTTTGAATTTCGATTAGCCATCGGTGTCACTTTGCCATTTTGCGGCACGATTTGGATTCGGAATCGGATTCGAATCGGAGCGAATGTGGGAGCGGTTCTTGGGGCTCTACTTCTCTATCCACGAATGTGACAGGTTGTGCAGGTGAATGGACACTGCTCTGTCGAAAGCTGGAGCGGCACAGGTAGAGTGGGGAACAACTGGGGGAAACAGAAGTCCAGTTGATCTCGGGGCAAGGTCAGCACAGAAATGAGATGGCTCCGATGATCTGAGATCTCGGCTTAGAGCTCTGAGTTCTGTGATGTGTGTGTGTTACACGGCGAGAAATAAGAGGGAATATTAGGTTGATAATAAAATTTTTAACTTGAAGTAAATAGGTTTTATTTTATAGAACCTATTATGGAGAATAAAACTTATTTAAACTTAGCAGACAGCAGCATTTATATACACAATAAACTTGCTAAATATACACCTCTCATATTAATTGGGATAAAGTTACATATAGAAGATAGTGAGATATATCAATAATTAATTGATTAATCGATATTTTAATGTTACATATCGGAAACAGTAAAATACTTATATCGATATTTTAAAAATATATTAGAACAATTTCATTGCTGTGAATAATTATTAAGGGAATATCGATTGATTGAAGATTGAATTTAATCCTAAATGCAATATTTTTCAATATTTAAATCTTTACAAAGCTAAATGGAGATTGGATAAAATATCGCTATATCAATTACGTATCGATATTTGACGAATATACCTTTGTTTAATTAAATATATTATTATTTCAATTGATATCTTGATACTTTATGATACTAAAACGAAAACTGCAATATTTTTTGATATTACATTTTTTCTAAATGTGTAAACTTATAAGCAATATCGGACTTTTCCTGTCGATATACATTCCTAATCACAATTAGATCACATCATCTATGTTTCTCTGTGTGCAACTAGATGAGTTGGCCAGAAAAAAAGAAGAATAAAAAAGGGGCTGACTGGCTGACTGGAGAGATCACGCATCTTGGCCGGCACATCTCGTTCTGGCCAGCCGCGATGATGATGCTCGTTTCGGCACGTTTTCCTTGGCGTTTCTGTTTCGTTCTGGCGGCCCCTCCGCTGCTCTGTTGTTTTCGGCGTATTAAATAATAATGATTATGAAAGAACAAAAAAAAAAGTGAGGAAGTGGAGAGGAATCTTTATGAGAGATAGATCAACTGGGACCGCAGCAGCCTCTTCAATGGCCATTAGCGCTTACAGCGCCCGATTACAGAGCAGGCGTCCCAGCAGATCTCTCGGCATTTCAGCGTTTCTCCAGCATCCAGCATTGAGGGCTCCATCTCGGACAGAGACGTGGGCTAGATCCATTGTCAGACGGCCGGCCGTCTCGATCTGTGAATCGGTATGGTATGGCATAGTATGGTCCGGACGGGCTGCCTTATTTAGCGACTAGTAGTTGGCAGCTGGCAAGTGTGAATTGGCCACAGCTGGCCGGACTGCCTGCCAGCCAGCCTGCCTGCCAGCCTCTGCCAGATATTACATCATCGCCGGGCTAATGTGCTAATTTGTCTTTACATGAATGCCAACTAGTTCGCGGAACTGCCTCTGCAATTGTGTATTTGAACCCTGTAAACCTCTTCACTTTTCATACACACAGAACTAAGACAATAGCTATATTCACAGGTTACAATTTAATGACATTTCGAGATTATTAAATCATACATAAAGTCCACAGAGAGTGTTAATTTGTTTGACTGCTAAGAATACATCAGCAGTTGCTTCTTCGGAAGAACTCATAGAATCCATGTTAATAATCCCTTCAGATCTCTCCTGAACCATAAACACCTTAAGCAAATATTTTAAATTATTTTTAAAGATTAATTAATAAACTTGTTCTCTTTTTTCTCCCTGCAGGCAAGCGTCCCAGTGAATACGAGCCCCCGGCTAACCTGCAGAGTTACCACCAGCTGCCGCCGGACATCGATCCCGCGGACATTCGCAAGGAGGCTGCCCTGGTGATCGCCCAGGCGGGTCGGCATCACAGCAAGGCCGAGAACGGTGACCATATACCCAACTTCCGGAGCAAACAGAGGCGCCAGAGCCAGCCCAGTGACTTCAATTCGCTGCCGACGCGCCGCAAGAAGGGCAAGCCAGTGGCCCGCAGTGCCAGTGACGCCTCCACCAAGAAGCCCACAGGCAAGCGACCCTCGATCTTTGGTCTCTTCAGCCGCAAGAGTGATCCCCAGTTGGACAGGGATCCGAGGTTCGAGGACGGCGGCGCCAGGCGTTTAGTGCGCAGTAAGAGTGATGTGGGCAGCAGCAAGCTAGCCAGGAAATCGGAGGAAAAGGCACACGGCAACCAGTCGCAGTCCAAACAGCAGCTGAGTCCTATTATAGAGCAGGCACAGCGCGAGGACTTCTTCGAGAAGGACTACTTTCGGGAGCGGGAGCGCCGCAAGTCAGACGCCGTCACGCCGCGCGAGAAGGATGAGAGCGGTCGCGGCTTGAACGAGCTGCTGGCCAGGAGTCGCTCCCAGGCGGAGCTAGACGGACCCCTGCTCTCAAGTGGACCGGCAGCAGGACCGGGAACAGGAACAGGACCCTCCATTTCGGCGGGCATTCGCGATCGAATCGAGACACTGCAGGCTAGGTCCGGCGAGAATATGCACAGTTCCCAGCAGCCGGCGGAGCGCCTGCCGCTGACCAAGGGCCGCACCGTTGACGGCCTGGTCAAGCGCTTGTCCATGGAGCGCTTCTCCCCGCAACCGGTGATCAGCCAGCCGGCCTTCTCGTACATAAGGCCCAACGAGGGTATCACCTACGCCCAGCTGGATCTGAGCGACGAGCAGGTCAGGCGCCCGTCCCTGGACCGCGACGTGCGCACTCCGCAGCGGGAGTTTGCGCCGGCCAGGCCTCCGCGGGCCAGCGATATGAGACCCAGCTACTCGCCCACATCCAATGGCGTTCCCTTGGCCAGTATCAGGCCCAGTCACTCCCCTTCGCCGTGGCAGCAGCTCAGTCCCCGCAATCTGAGCGATGAGGACGAGGGATTGGGCTATGAACCCCGGAAGGTTTACTACGAGGACGAGTTTTCGCGGCGGGCAGAACCGCCCATTGTTCCGGTTATAAGGAGCGTTAGTCCCGCGCCCTACCTAGATGAGCTGGGCTACCGGAGAGCCCAGCTGGAGACCCGCATCCTCACCAGACGCTTCGGTGAGGGAGCCACTCTGGAGAGGAATCGGGAACCGGTGGGCAGACCCACTCCCGAGCGTGAGCCAGAGCGCTTCCATCGTCCTGTTCGCCAAGAACTGTCCAGCGAGTATCCGCCGGAGCGATCCCAGCTGGACAGTGGCTCCACGCTGCCGCGCATGGAGAAGACCTCGCGCTACCGCCACACCAAGTACTACGACGATGGACAAGGAGGCGTGAAGGAGACGTATGTGCGGGAGACCCAGCGGGATGGCCAGGTGCGAGAGTCGCGTCATCGCGAACGCATCGGTGAGAGGGAGCGGGACTACAACTCGGCGGATCGGCTGGAGCATGAGCCCAAAAGCCTGGACTCGCAGCTGACGGATCAGTACCGATCCTCGCCAGAGCTGCGGGCCCAGCAGACGCTGCAGCGGGAGACGCGGGAGCCGCAGGACTACTGGCAGAGCAGCCTTAAGCGGGACAAGCTGCAGCAGCGCAGCTTCGACAAGGGCGACTCTGGGATCGAGAACGATTTCCGCAAGGAGTCCTTCAACGGAGACTTGACCACAAAGTAAGTTGGCTTTAAAAAGGATACATTATTTGTTTAATTTTTAAGTAATTAATTAATTTATTAATATTTTATAAAACAAATACCTTGACTTTTCTCCTTGTCAGATGGCGCAAAAGCACTGTCCATGATGACATTCGGGCCTGCGATTCCTTCCTCCGCAAGGAGCGTCGGGACAGTGCCCAACAACGCCAGCTCCAGCGGCAGGCAGTGCCATCCCGACTGCGCGGCGAGCACAGCTACGTTTACAGGGAACGCTCCATCGACGACGGCTCCCACTTCGATCCGCATCTGGACAAGTATCCGGTGGCCACCAGCACGCTGCGTCGTCGCGAGCAGCACTCTCAGTCGCAGTCCCAATCCCAGACCCAGAATCGCGAGGAGTCGAGCACTCTGAAGCGGAACAAGAAGCTGGGCGGCTTCGAGAAGGTGAAGCAGCTGTTCACGGGCTCTGCAGGAGGAGCTGGTAGCCACGGGGGAAGTGGTCGCAGCAGTGGCAGCAATGTGTCCAGTGGCAAGAAGGATCGGATGAGCAATGGAAACAGCAGCACGCTGAGTCGTCGCGACAAGGAGAAGGAGAAGGAGCGGGAGAAGGAAAGGGAGCGCTACATGGTCAGAGAGGAGGAGATGCGGTCGCGGTATCGTGAGCATCACACCGAGGAGGCCTTACGCGAACCAAAGGTGAGTTTTTTTTTAGATATATCGATATATAATGTATAATTTGGGTATCGATATTTGAGGTGAATATCGAATTTATGTATTCAAATGTACGATATATGTGCGATAAATTAATATATTTTTTGATTTATCAAACCGATTTCCATTGAGTTTTTAAGAAGTTTAAATAATAATAAGTTCACGAAAGTCGATATGTAATGTATGCATTGGGTATCGATATTTGAGGCGAATATCGAACCGATATTTTCAAATTTACGATAAATTTGCAATAAAGTAATATATTTTTTGATTTATCGAACCTATTTCCATTGAGGTTTTAAGAAGTTTAAATAATAATAAGTTCACGAAAGTCCAATACCTTTTAATTCATATTTTATTAAATATTTCGATGATATCGATTACATTTAAGTTTAATGAATAATATAAATATTTTATTTATGTAATATTTAAAACGTTTCTATATATCAAAAATTCTTTACATAAGACAATACGATACATTACTAATTGTTTATTTAAACTTTAATTAAGTGAACTTCATTAGACTCTTTGTTTGTTAAAAAGGCTACATTTTTAATTTATTTGAAAGATTAATTTTAGAACTTTTAAGATCGTCTGAGCTATACTATATTTTCTAACAGTTTTTCAATATACTTCTTTTAATTCCTAAGAACTTTACCATGTATTATAAAATTAACAGCAATTTTTCCGTTATAGTTAATTTTCATGTCGGTCTTGAAGCTAAATTCCGGTAAATAGCTGGGCAGTATTTTTAAGTCGGTAGTGTAGTCTTTCACATAATAGAGTTTATTCTAAAAGAAGGAATTTGTGAAATTATAAATATGTTTATGATGTCTGATTACTAACCTTTTTAAATGGACATTCCACTGGAAAATTTGAAACTCGTCGTACACCATTGGTTAAAGCCCGAACTATATAATTGCTATGCTGGCTTCGTAATAATTCACAGTAATCCATATCCATTGAAATATAGTCTGTAACGATTGCATCCCGCTTTACGGACAGTAAAAAGTGTCCTTTAAGGTCCTTGGGTTCTTCGGTTAAGGCAAACTTCACAGAGAATGAACTTCGCGATGTTTCGTTAATAGAACAGCTCACATTTTGCATTATTTCCGTTGAAATCAGGCACTCAATTTGCGTCAAGTAAGCTCGCATCTGTATAGTAACTTGGAGAATTATTGTTTGTTTTTTTTAGGATTATAATATACTCTAAAACCTCAACCGACCTTAGCCCCTACACTCTGTAAAACGAGTGCTAAGAAAATCAGTTGAAACCAAGGTACAAGAGTTTGAATGTACATTTTGGTGAATAACTTTTTGTAGACTAAATGTTAAATTCTATACCCAGACCTCTGACTAATGGAGAAATTTCAAATGAACTATATATTTATCGAGATATATATCAGTGCTTTATTAAGAGCTTCAATGGTTGGAACGATCAGTTATTATTATATTTACCAAAGCTTAACCATTGCCTTATTTATTATTTTTTAGCATAAGCCCGAAAGAGTTATTTAAATATATAAAAATCAAGGAAACTGTGTGGCTTCATAAACTCATATTCTGTGGGTTTCCACAAACCACAAACCCCTTTGGCCTAATGCCCAATTGATGGCGCCAGCTGGAGGTTATTAACCCCGGCGGAGCTGGCCAAGATCACAGAGTTTTTTGGGGGCTCATTTGGTCATGGTCGGCTATTATTAATTTCGAATTAATCAAGACTTGCTGCGATGGGTCTTACAACTTGGGGGAGTAACTATGGGTATAAGTGAGCCATGGGTCGATCTAGGAGCAGCAGCAGCACTTCCTGCTCCCCAGAGCAAGGGCTCGTGGGCGTTGCTGTGCGGCCGAAAATGGTCAAGACGTCACTTCCACTCGAGAGGGGGAAACAGATCTCATCCGCGGGGGATTCTTTGGGTGCCAAGACCATAAAGAAACACTCGCGTCTGTGCTTAAGTAATAAACGACAACTGGCCAAATAGAGTTGCCAACGTTGGAACGGGGCAAAAACGCCAAACCATTCAGCGACGAGGCGTCGTATAAATTGTGAGCAAGAACAAAAGCTTTATAGAAGATATATTTATATATATATATATCTAGGGGAGCCCACGCAGCTGCTGTCACTCTGTCATTCAGGCAGCCAGTCAGTTTGTCACTCTGTTAGTCCGTTTGTCAGTTTGTCAGTTTGCCAGTGAGAAAGCCGACAGCCAAGGCGGGGGAAATTGAATAAACTGGGCTTAGATTCGGATGCGAATTCGGTTCGCTTCTGGGCTGAGAGATTCCAATGCAAAACGTTTTGCAGCTACTGTTGCCGAGGTGTTGCAACAGAAACTGCAACAGTTGCTGCTGCTGCTGCTGCGTGCCTCGAGTTAATTTGCAATGCTTGAGCGGATTTCTTGGCCAAAGTCTTAGAGGGCCAGAGGATGTTGCCACTTTTCGTTCTGCCGGATGTACCATGTGGGCGGCCCAAAATGCTTGCAATCACTGTCCAGCCCGAGAGCGGATTTTATAGACGAGAAGAGCGGAGAGGGTCAGAGTCCAGGCTGCAGGAGTCGCATTGTTTTTTGGATCAAGGAGCAGGCCGGAATCATGGAGCACGCCAAGGTGTGGCAGCCGAAAATTAAGCTTGCGTGATAAAGGCATTTATAAGGCATCTTTCCCCCGATATATGCCGCTGTCCGGGACAATGTGCTGCCATTATTCACTGGGAGGCTTCCAATAAAAAAGCAAAACGCCGCCGCTGATGCCACCCGAAGTGTGTTCCGCAGAAATCTTTAAGTGCTGGCCATTCATTCCAAAGATTCTTCTACATGCCCGAAAAAATACACAAAAACACACACGCGAGAGGGAGAGAAACCCGAACGAAATTTGTGTCAATAATTCTGTTAGTTTATTTATGGGGCCCCAAGTTGGCCATAAACTATATTGGTTGGTTCTGGGCATACATATATTTGAATACATAATTACTTAGTGGGTGAGTAATCCTAACTTTATTGTGCGACATTCCGAGCGGAGATTATATATGCTATAGCTTAGGGTTTGGCACCTGAATCTCAATATAAAGGTTTCTTTTAACCAATTGAAACCCAATATAGCCAATCACCTGCCCAATACCCCAAATGTCGTGTGTCTGTCTCAGGCCTAATACAGTTTCAACCGCAACTGGGCCAAAAACGCGCCGACTACTCGCAATTGCATTCGCAAATGGCAAAACGAGTTTACTTACTTACCTGCCCGCCCCGCCCCCGAGCTGCCCCTTTGTTGAGGTGATCACAGCAGCCCTCCTGTCCACCTCCCTAAGCGCCTAAAGGCCACCTGCCCCACATTCGCAACCTGTTGCTCGGTGGGTTGGCGCGGGAGGACGACCTTTGACCCGAAAGCGAAAGCAAAATGGGAAGCAAAGTTGAAGTTTAGCTTGCAAAGATACAAAAAAAATATAGGAGAATATCAGTTTGAATGTAATATAATGTTAATTTGAGTCAATAATATAAATAAAGAAGAATAATTTTCATATTATTAAGCTACATTTTAAAGACATTTCCATTAAGAAACTTCTTCCAAAAAACAGATTATAGAACTTAAACTATTAAATAAAAAATAATCTAAGTAAATATGAACTTACCTTTATAAATTTATAACTTGTTCTTAATTTTAAATATATATTTCCTCTTCTGCCAGACTATCGATATCTCGATGCGCCGCCGCTTGTCCACGCCCAAAGCTAGTCCCCTGCTGGTGAAGCGGAGTCCCGCTGACAAGCCGCCCAAGAAGCAGCCAAAGGCCAAGGAGGCGGCGCCGGCCAAGGTCGAGAAAACGAGCTGGTTCAGATCGCTGGACCGCCGGGCCAAGAGCAGTCCCAAGGAGGTAGAAATCTCTCTTATAAATTTCAAATATTATCAATATTCATTAACTCTACATTCCTTTGTAGCTCAATGTATCCGTCAATGGACACAGTGAGACCACTTCTAGCCTGAAGAGGACCAAACGCAATACGACTGCGGCACCGGCCAAGAATCTGCGCTTCTTTGGCGACACCGATCTGGACTCGAATCCGCCAACCATTTCCAAGGCCACCAGTATGCCCAGGTGAGATATGATTAAAGATAGTTTAGCTTAAGCTTTAAATTAAAGAGATAGTGATTCCGGTGGAAGTGGAATCGAAGGAACAAAAATGATGTATTTAGTTGTTTTCCAACCGTAAAAATGATACGAAAATAATATAAAAGAAGACCAATTCTTGGAAGATTTAATTTATAACTTGATGAAGAACTTAACTAATTTAAAAAATTGAATTCCCTGCCCTCTCCAGGAGTCGTCCCTCCCTGGGCCAGTCGAAGCACTCGCAGAGTGCCTATCACCTGGATCGCAGTCCGCCGCCCTTGGCCCGGGACTATCGCCACACGCTGGCCGGTCAGGCAGCGACGTCGCAGGTTCAGAGCCAGAGTCATAGCAACGGCAACAGCAACAGCCGGCAGAGGGCCAGTTCCATGCAGCATTTGGACAATGGTCATGGCAGCGACGAGGTGGACTTCCGCAAGCGGCGCCACTACTCGCGCTCCCGGGAGCTGCATGACATCTCCGAGAGCGGCTCGGAGCCGGAGCCCGCGGAGCGACACAAGCGGAGCAGCACGGCGGGCCAGCGAGCCATGTCGCTGGAGAGATCGGTGGATGGACCACGTCGAGGATCCGAGGATCGTCCGTTGCTGCTGGGACCCCCGAAGCCGGCCCGCAGTGCCGAGCGACGGGGATTGCTCAATAGCTTGGGTCAGGAGAACTTGGGATTTGGCAGGTGAGTTTTGCTGAATAGCTTAAGCTTTGTTGGAAGAGATGTATATATGAATCTCCTGGCAGGGATCGCTATCCGGCGGAGAGTTCCGGCACCGAGGGCGAGTCCAGTCTGCACAGCCAGCGCAGTGTGGTTTACCTGCATGCCACCACGGTGGGCGACATCCCACAGCCATATAATTTGCGCCGGCGCTCAATGTCGCGCGATGACCTTCGCCGGGTCAAGGGCAAGCAGTCGCCGCAGCAGCCGCCGCCCCTGCAGCCGATGACCCGCACCGTGTCCCGGTCCGTCTCCATGCTGGCCCCCTGGAAGCCCAAGCACATTAGCGAGGGCTACGAGATTAACTACTCGCAGGAGCAGAACAAGAGGGTAACTTACTCCTGTTAATTCTATTAACTATTTTGAATTTAAATGGTTATAAATCTATATTTGTTTTTATAAACTTATTAGTATTCTGTTGTAGTTTCTTGCTTGGGAAATTTAGTTTTTTAATTAAGATATTCATATTTTAGGGAATATTTATATTCTTTCTGTGTAAACTAACATAATTAATGGCTTTCCTAGACACCTGCTGAACTTATTAAGAATTCCCCAATCAAATTCTAAACTTAATCTGTAAAGGAGAAACCCCGAAGCAGGCTTGTTTATTCTAGAAATGATAATTTTAGTTCTCTGGCCGATAAGCTTCTATAATTTGCAACAGGTTCTGGTGGGACATTAGCTGAATAAACACGATCAACAAATTATGTCGGACAAATAAGCTAATGGCATTCCTAAGAAAATTTTAAAAGCTGTGGAAGAGATTGAATAAAATGGTTATTGAGAATTTGAATTAAATAAACCAGCATCCTTTTCTCATGAAGTATTTTAAACGATAACCTAAGAAATATTGGATATACTCTTATGTTCCCCTTTATTATTTATTTCAAGATGTCCACACTGCCGCGCAAGCCTCCACCACACAATGGAGCCACCAGTGCCAGTACCCTGAGCCGCTTGGGCAGGAAGAACGAGACGTCAGGACGACGCTACCACATGGACAGCCTGGATCGGCCACCGCCACCGCGGTCCGTGCTCTCCGCATCGAATTTACGCAGCGCCAAGACGAAGTGAGAGCCCGAAGACAGAACCTGGACAGGACTCCCCCGGTGCTCCAAGTGTGGAGGTCTCGAGCCCACTCCCCTCCAACCACACCTAGTTGCTAGTTGTAATCCTTAATGCGAACTCGATCGAAACGTAATTCTAATCATCTTACACGATGGAGGCAGGAGCACTCGCATCCTTATGAGGTGAAGTCCTTATGAGGCGAGGTGCGTTGCCTTTGCTTAGTTGCGTAGGAATTCTTTAACCTTTGTTGCAATTCTCGTCATATTTTTTAAATGTGAAATGTATTCGTACTCCAGTAATAATTATAAATTAATAAAATATCAGACTTTAACTTAAATTGTTATTTTTGAGAGTTATTCAAGGATATCAGTGGTAAGGGGAATAGACTAATAACATCTTAATAATCTTCATCACTTGCCCTTTCATAGCCTTTAAAGTGGCCAAAATAAGTTGGGAATTATATATTTTTTGGGACACATCGATAATGTATCGATACTTGACGATATTAACAAAAATTGGGATTTAACTGTTGCGATACATCTTCGATAAATCGATTGATATCTGTAATGACGGACAAATAAACCCGTTTTTATGGGTAGCGTTAGAGTTTCGATTGATGAAAAATCGATATTCCTTTTAATAGAACCATGTACAGATTCGATTAATGAAAAAATCGATATTTCCTTTGATATGTGAAAATAAAATAATATCGTTCATTTTGATTTAAACATATTTTCATTATAATAATATATATAATTGGTGCAAGACAGTTTTTTTTAATGTATATTTTTTACATATTTTTAATGAGCTTCATATTTTACGTTTAAGTTCAATATCAAATTTTGATATACTTAACGCTATTTTTAATACTATAGTGAGTAAAAACCGATATACTGGATAAATCCCTAGAATTAGTTTAGAATAATAAATTTTCCTAAACTACAAAAATACATCTCATGCATTTTTTACATTCTATCTACATTTTACACAACCCCCTTACAGTTGCTCTAAAACCCAACTTAGCCGAGTTAGCAACACCCGCACAGTGGCTGCCAAACTGTGAGCAGTGCTCCCCAAACTGGCAGGCAGATTGTTTAATTTCCAAAGAAATGCATCTGTTGACCGATTGCCCGACCAAAACTAACCCACTAAACCCGCCCATCCGTCACGCCCACCGACCGAGAGTGCATAAAAAAATATGTGCATAAGGCAGGAGGGAGGGGAGGGGGGTGTGGAACTCAACATAAATTATTTTTCACGCAGCTAATAAATTATTCGCAGTCACTCAACACCCAGCAAAAACACATTTCCGCCGGCACGCTTTCCTGCAACAACTTTCGGGCTTGCAGCACTACTGCAGTCCTGCTGTCCTGCAGTCCCTCAGCTTGACTCGCCTCGTCTCGATGCTGCATTTTCAAGGATAATTGCGAAAAATACAGGCTCTCCCCCCAGTCAACTTTTCCAGGCATTGCACAGTGGGCTTTGATGGGATATAAATGGGAGACGGAGAAAGTTTGGACATTAAGTGGAAAGCCTTGTTTTGGAAGCAAGAAATTGGGAAGGAATAAAAAAAGTAAGGAATAAATATAAACTATACAAATTTAATTAAAAAATGTTACTTTTAAAGTAGGTAATTAAACATAGAAATTAGTAGAGATACTAATACTTAAGCTTAGGTTTTTCTAACCATTAATTTGGCTTGAAAGTGTAAACTAATTTATTACCTTTAATTTCTGACAAGTACAAGTTATGTTAAGAAATACGTAAAAGATTGAAAGTTATATATTTTATTTATATCTTAACTATATTGACTTTAACCAGGCTTGAGGAGTACTTTATCACTCCTAAAATAAACTATAATAAAAATCGAAGCCTTCTTTTGAAAGCAATAAATTGGGAAAGAATAAATAAGTAAGGAATAAATATAAATTATCCAAATTTATTTAAAAAATTTTACTTTTAAAGTAGGAAATTTAACATGGAAATTAGTAGAGATACTAATACTTCAGCTTAGTTACCTACTTTTAATTGGGCTTAAAAGTGTAAACCAATTTATTGTTATTAATTTCTGACAAGTACAAGTCATGTAAGAAAATAAATAAAATATTTAGAGTTCAAGAACTATATTGATTTTAATCAGACTTGAGGAGTATACTTTCGCACTCCTAAAATAAACTATAAAAATCCTGTCTACATTAACTCGATATTTATTTCTTGCCAATAAACCAGACATCTCGGCCAGAGTGCGATGGGAAATGGCCTGTTAAGGGGGCAAGTGGCGGCGGCGGCGGCGGTATTTTAAAGTTCAGCAATAAATTTATAGCTTCGCCCGGAGCATTTGTTTTTATATGGAAATCCGGCGGCACCCGGCTCCTAAAACTATGCGCAAAATAAGCAGGAGCGTAGGAGTAGTGGCAGCAGTAATGAAAAAATTGCTCCGAGAATATTTTCTTGGAGTAAACAAGATTTATTTGATAAATTTTCGCCTCATCCGACCAGAGGGAGAGGGAGGTTAAGCACTGGGCAAAGAAAGGGGTTATTAATCCGGACCATTAGCCATTTAATCAGCACCTGTACCTGCACCGTTGACACAAACTGGACAAACGGACCGGACCGGGCGGGAGCTGATGTTTATTGTCCCCGGAAGACTGCTCCATTGTATCATCATCTGTCATCCAATGGGTGCAGTTTTTCCTTAATTAATTTCCCGCCTCCTCCACACACACACACACTCTAGTTGGAGGGGTGTGGAAAATTGCAGGGTTTTTAATTTTCCTAAGTAATTGGAGTGCGTATCCAGGTTGACAGTGCAAAGTGGAACGCCAATGAATGGTGCAGGCACGGCGATAAGGGGCTCTCTCGCTTATTCCTTTGTCCAGGATTACATCAGTTAATTCGTGAACTAGCGGGAATATATATCAAATCGATGGCCTGTCAAGTTGATTTCAATTATCCTGTTTTTCTAATTCTCTCCGCTCAATTAGGACACTCGAAATGGGCCATTAATTAAACGATTTTGCCACCTAATGAGGCACACAGATATCCAATTTTAATTGGCCGCATATCTCTCACAAGCGAGAAGGAAATTTATTAGCTATCTGTATCTGTACATAAACACAACATACTTAAATGCTTCAAAAAGGGGTATCCAGTGAAAAGGAAAAATTCGCAAATCCAATAAAAATAAATGCCAAATTAACTCTTTGCCGGCCATGTCCGTCCATCAGTTAAATATGCAAATTATGGATTATTAAACATTAAGTATTTGACTTTACCGCTGCATGATTGAATGGGAATCTAACAAAAAAGTGTACGCACTCCAATTATCATTATTATTTTGCAGCTTTTCCCAATGCCAGAGTGAAATTACATCAAAAAAATATGAAAATAAATCGATGGGGGAGGGGGAGGCGCTGCTCTCGTTGGCAATAAATTTATAACCCTTTATGTTTCAATTTATGGCTTTAAATTAATCCAGGCAAATAATGCTGACAATTATGGATTAAATGTGTCAATAATGCAAGTGTTAACAAATTGCTTTCAGGCCCAGCAGTGTCCGTTGCGGACTCGGAGCCTGGATAACCGGGAAACTGGATCTCCTCCACCTGCAGGCCCTTAATTAATGCCCAAACATTTTTAGAATTAATGCCCACTTGTCAGCGTGGCATCCGAGATAAATGGTCGCCCTGTGAGGTCAGCGGTCGAAGGAACCGCATCGAAGCCACTGGCTTAGGTTTGGCATCCGACAGATGCGGATGCGGCTGCAGATGAGGATTCTGGATGCTGGCTTTTGGATCTTGGATACTGGA
Organism: Drosophila punjabiensis; assembly: GCA_008042585.1. Taxonomy (NCBI): domain Eukaryota; kingdom Metazoa; phylum Arthropoda; class Insecta; order Diptera; family Drosophilidae; genus Drosophila; species Drosophila punjabiensis. The sequence continues at coordinate 42,166 of VNJR01000662.1, forward strand.
TGCACGTGTGCATGCCGTGCGGTTGCTTTGCCTGCCTCTTCCCGTTGCAGTTGCAAGTCACCTGCTTATAACAGTAATTTCAATTCGGCTGCGTTCACATTTCAATGCAAATATTTACGTATGCATGAGCGCAAATTGGTTTTCCACAAATCGCAGACACAAAATGCTCTGTTGTGTAAATAATTAATTTTTGCAAATTTAATTACTCCACTTGATATCGAACCGGAGCGAGCTCCGAATTAGGTGAGTTTCTGTGGGCTTAGCCAGGGCTAAGGCTCAAGGGAAAGATCTTGCCCTTATTTTTCATTGGCAGACATAGATTTGTATAAATGTACATGTGGAAGTTGTGTTGCTTAAATTGTAGGTTATTCTGTGCCGGGATAGTGTGTTTCAGGGACACTTTCATGTCCAAAGAAACATGGAAATCCTTGGTTAATGTGCGTTTTAACGAAGGATATCCACATGTAGTCCAGTGGCCGATGTAGCGAGGGCTTTAAGGTGATGCTCGACTTGTTGGTGAAGCAAGGGAATTCCAAATTCCATTACCGAGAAGCTATAGAACCAGGCCTACGATTGAGTCACCATAGAGGTCCTTCAGGGAGAACCGGAGCTCGAACATATTACTGAACATTCAAGTACATAAATATCTATAAATACTGGTTGAAAGCTTAAAACATCCTTGAAACCATAGATACATTTGAGACTCAAATATGCAATTAAGTAAGCTTCATTATTTAATTTAGATTAAATTAAAAGTAAATTACCTCCGACTTTCACTTAAAGTCACAAAACAACAATACGAATCCCATTTATGATGGCTTATCTCGCGATCCGCACAAACAACAACAACGCAAAAGTTGGTGGAAAAAAGCGGAAAACCTTTGAGGAATTTGCATATGTCGGGAGCAGGCAGCGAGCTTCTACCAGAAAATAACCATTTATCAATTAACCGAGAGCGGGAATCACAACGCAGCCCTTTGCGTCGTCTGCATCGCGGCGCCAATTAATTTTCGCTTTTGGGAATCAACAAACAGGACGTAGGGGGGCAAGGCAGAAAAAAACAGCAAAAAGTTGATTAAGGACAGCATAGTGGATGCCACATTTAAATACGGAAGCGATAAAAGTGGCTGGGAAACGCTTATGTAATGCCCGTCCTCCCGGCTCCGGAATAGTTGCTCCAAGCTCCAAGCTCGCCGAAGCTGCCACCCGGGCTAATTAATCATCGACGTTTATCCGACTTGATGCAGAACTAAACAAATCGTTTCAAATTATTAAAATCATTTATAATGCGAACGATGACGATGAGCCACGCAATCCGGCGGAAGGCCATGGCGAAGGATGAAGGATGTGCCGCGTGCGTCTGGCGCCGGCCACTGAAGATGCCCCACGTCCGTGGCATGTACCAACTGCTCCTCCTCGTGCTGTGCTGTTACTCTCGCTTTTGCTCTTGCTCCTCCAAGTCTGTTTCTGTTTCTGCTGTTGCCAAACATAAATCAGTTGCCCATATTAACCTCCTCTCTGGCAGCCAGAGATTGGGGCAGGGAGACCGGAAGGCGAGCAGGACACTCCACTTCATAGGGATGTGCTCGTGTTCATCAGCCATTTTTCATAATTGTTGAAGATAACTAAGGGGTCTTGAAAATGAGACGGGATATAAAATGAGCGAAAGTGCGATTAAGTGAGCATACTCGACCATAGCTTTCGTATTTCTACTTCATTGGGGAAGATATATATTTACTTATACATTCTCGGAGGTTGTAAGCTTTGATTGTATTCTTCTTTTCCTTATAATCTGACTAAGACCAGGATGTCAGCTTAGAGCAAAAATGGTATCACTTTTCGAAGATTATTAAATATAAATATCCGGCTCGAAGGACCAATATTTATAAAAATGGCCAGACACCTCTTTAGCATTCAGTCAATGAATGAATAATTAACCCTAAAGCATTTAAATTCCATAAAGAAACATTTCTTTTAAAAAATTAACCATTTTTAAGCTGTATAAAATCCTAGAAGCTATATCTCTTGGCCGATATCTGTGACCATCTCTAGGACTGGACACACACTAACTATTTGGAGTTTTAGCTGCGTTCGCATCCGCGTCCGCGTTTGCTTTCCCATTCGCATTCTCTTATGGACCGGCGTGACCAATTAAAGTCGATGTTGTGCGTTTTATTTATGTCTTCTTGTGGCAAGCACGCCGCGGCAGAGGGACAGGAGCTGGATCCTGCGGGGGCACCGCATTCGCTACGCCTTCCATTTCCTCATTATTCGCACATTCGTTAGGGAGAGCGGGCACATATTTCTCGCAGTCAGCTTATCTCCGAGGCGCTGACAGCCAGCCAGGAGCAGGGGCAGCAGGACCCCGCAGTCCGGCACACGCAAGGACAACGCCGACATCGCAGCCGAAATAAATTATGTGTCCGTCGCGTCCAGCACACAAAACGTAAACAAAATAACTGGAGGAGAGAGAGGCTGGAGCAAGGACTCCGCCAGCATTGACCATGGTCAGGAATAACCTTGAGGCGCCTGACTACACTCGATTTGATTATACGGGAAATCGGTCGCAGAATCTGAATTGGAATCCGAGTTGGTGTTTGTTTGCCTTGGGCAGCTGCAATTGCCGCCATTAAATCCAAAAACCAAACACTCGGCCATACGGCTAAGTCAATACGTGCTGAACATATAGAATTCAATAAATCCATTTATGTGGCTGCAAAATGTCCAGACACTCGAAACTAATTTGCGGTCGACTGGGCGACACTGTGCACACATAAATCCACTATATATGTGCATAGATATCGTGTCAATGGGTCACTGGAGGACCGAACTGCTGCGAACCCCTGTCGTGAAGGTAATCAGAAGGTGGACCAGGCCATCGGACGTATATCGGACGTAGGTGCTGCAGCTCCCAGACTCTTTCCCAGTGCAAAGCCAAATCCAAATCCAAGTCCGAATGCGAACCTGTTACGCCTGCCGATGTGTTTCTGCTCCGCTGAGTTTTTCAATCAAATTGCTGCCCAGCCAGAGATCACAGACACAGGGATGCCATGCGGAAGCGGGCAAGTCGCTTTTCGCTTACATCATGCCTAGGGTGCTGCAGTGAGAGAAATAGTTGTATACTCTATAAATAATGAGCTAATAATGCTGGTAAAGACTTTGTGAAAGTTGGGAAAAAAAGGAACTATGAATTAACCTAAATCCGGCTCGAAGGACCAATATTTTTGATACTTTAAGAGGCAACTCTTCTGCTTTTTCTCAAAAAGAAATATATAGTTTGCTTTAAGGAATAGAAATTCTTGCAAAATACTTTACTTACTGGATCTCAAAGCATTTTTTTCCCCAGTGCCTCCTCTCTTGGGGCTCACTCTGGCCAAGCCAGAGTGTCAATGGCAGCATATTTGAAAAGTTTCTAAATCACGCCTGAAAAGCCAGATTCTGAAAGGCACAAGGCGACTGCAAATATTTCTTCAATGAAAATGTGTGGCAGCCAGAGACAAGCGCAAACATGGCTTAATAACTCATCCGAGTGTGTGCGTGTGTGTGTCCCCAATTCCCCAATAAAGCAGTCAATGGCAGCGGCGAACCCCACAGCCAACTATTTACCATCGTTGACCCTGCTCCACAGCCAGCGTCTCGTGCTGGTGTCCTGCTCCTAGTCCCAGGATCAGCAGCACCCTCTGATGGAGCCCAGAGATTGCGGTGCAAAGTGTCAGTTTGAAGTTGAGCTGTTGACTCGTACTCATTAAATAAAAGATTGCATGTTTCCAGCCCTTTGTTCGGCCCGGAGAAGGAAGGAGACTAGCTAATCCTGGAACCCTTCTCCGTATCCCTGCCTGTTTTTAGGCAAATATATCACATGTCACTGGTCGAAGGAGAGCGAAGTCATTCCGGCATGCTGAGTAGTTTTGTGGAGTTCGACTGGAGTTAAGTGCCGGGCCAATGTCGCTTTCAAATAACTTTTCGTATCGAATATTCAAGCGAAAACTTTTTGACATCGTCTGTGGTGGTGAAGAGAGTTTCCCCACAATCGAATCTGTCACTGCTATATCCTTTTAGGGTTCTCTCTTCCTTGCGGCCGTCGGCATTGCTGCGTTAATTACCACAGACATTTCCGGAACTATAAGTTTCTGCAGAGATGTTTAAAAATTAAAAGCAGCTTCCTGGGAAAACCATATAATAGCCAGCTTCATAAACAAAAATGTGTGTAAATTTAAGAGCTTGTAACTCTGTTGTTGCAGCGGTTTCTTAGCTTGTATGTTAAGCAAGGATCCTAAATATTCGCATAATGACCAACCAGGAATCTGGGGCTGCCTTTTATTGACTGCGGCTAGGTGTGTACGTATGTGCAGAGGAGAATTTGTTGGAGGAAAACTTTATAATGTGGCACAAGATGCATGGGAAAACACAGTTGTACACACACTCGCACACCTTAATATTCATTTCATTTCGCTGGCACATTACGCCCGGCTTTCGTTTTTCTGGCCGCATCCTGTTAATTATGCATGGCAGCTGCTGCAAATGCAAATGCAGCTTCCCTACTTCCCGGGCATCCTTAATTTCAACTGCTTAAATTCGGATTCGGAGTGCTGGGAATGGCCCCGGGTTGTCGGTTGTCAGTGCTCTGCTCTCAGCTTGTGTGTATATTTTCACTGGTCCAACACCTCGACAGGGTCTCGGAGGTCGCCTTGGGTATCCGTTTTGATTTGTCGGTAATCACGTTGGGAAACAGGACATACATATGTCGAGCAGCCGCCGATTGTTTGACCAGACAGACCAGGCAGACGCTCTAATTTCCATGTGTTGTCCTCATTAATATTCATGGAAATTGCTCACGCCAGACTGGGCCGGAGAAAAAGCAGGCCCACATTTGCATAAATTCGGTTCGCCTCTCCTCTCCTCCGCCTCCCCCTGGTTACCAAATTTGGGCTCTTGAAAAACTGCTTTTCAGCAGCGGGAAAACGAGAAAAATAAAAAACGTTGGTCTGCCTCGCTTCGAAATGAATTTACAGAAATTTATGACTGGAAATTGGCAACCGCGACGCAACAGAGACAGAGACAGACTGTCCGGCGGAAACAATAATCAATTATTGGTTAAAATCAACTCAACAGGATTATTGAGTTATAAATGATTCATAAAATATTCTGCGGCACCTGTGCCGCACTCGCATCCTCGCACTCCACTCGCCACTTTGGCTTTTGCGGTTTCCACTGACAAATGCCGTGAATAAAACAAGTCTACATAGTGGTCCCCATTTTGCAAAAGGGACATGCCATGCCATCAGAGATACTAATTAAATTTTGTGACATTGCCACAGAACTGACCATAAATAGCCAAAAAGTCGGTCGGGCTTCCAGAATTTTACATTATTTGTTTAAAAGCTGCTCCGGCATTGGGTTAAATAAATAAATGCTCCGACCTTTTGGAGTGCAAAGATCAAATCGGAGGCAGCAATTAAAATGTCATGAGGCTGCTACTTTAAAATTTCAGATATCACTCATTACGCATACGCCCTGTGTGTCGTGTCTGTCTGTCAGGCAAATGGGAGAAAATAATTGTCAGCTGTCGTTTGTCGTCCGCTCGCCAACGCCGACTCTTTCCCATTTGGTTTCGGGTCACCGAACAGAGGAAAATAAATAAAAGACGCAATTAAAAAGAAAGTAGCAAGCGGCGGTATCCCTTCCATTCCGAGTCCGAGTCCCACAGCCACTCCCCTTGCCGCCTCCTCGGGCTCAACTCAATTTGTTCATTTAACTGCTTTTATTTTTATTATATTTACATTTGCTTCACGCTCGCTACACGCTCAAGAGATAATTACGACCATAATAAGGACACATTGTCCCTGTTGCCTGTCAGCGCTCCTGCCCGGCCATTTCTGCACGCTACCAGACAAAAGGACACACGCAGGACCCCCGGACGGAACACACAGAGGCACTCACACTCTCGCGCACACACAGCCAGAAGCCAGGAGTCAGGAGACAGCCGGCAGCAGGACACATGCTGCTGCATCCTGGGCCGCCTTCTCTCTCTGTGTCCTTAGTCCAGTTCAGTTCTTTTTTTCTCCTGTCCTGCTGCCGGCGAGCGTGCGATGCCAAATTCGCAGCAAATTGCACAACAAATTGCTGCTGGTCAATGCTGGCGAAGGCCGCCAATTCGGTGTGAGCAGTGGGCGGGGGGCGGTGGGCGGTGGGCGGCGAGGTCACGCCTTAAAGCTCGTGGCCAAAAGGGTAAGCGAAGCTGGGAATAAAGTTATTCAAAAGGTTGCCGCTGCCTTGGGCCAGAGCGAGCGAGCGAGCGAGCAAGCGAGCAAAAACGCGCCAAAGTTTTCAAACTATGCGAACAAAGGGAAAAAACACCAAGAAAATTCCAAAGGAAATTCTTCGATTTTATGTCTTGGACTTCGATTTATTTTCTTAACATTAAAAAGGGATTTTTATTTAGAAAACATTGGGAATTTGTAAACAGAAGAATGTATGTAGTTAGTTTAGAAAATGATTTATTAATGGGAATACTAAGAATTTACTTCTAGAAGAAAGAAAGGGGAGTTTTTAATTCAATTCCCTTTTTTCGCCTTAAAATAATTTTTGTAAATGCAGAAATTAATTATAAAAACAAAACTATTATAATAGAGCTTTTCAAGTTTACAATACTTATATAAAGCGAACCAGAAATGGTTTAGTTTTGACTCTAAAGAAAACTTTTACCTAAAACCTTGCTATTATTTCAAGAAGCTTGCATTTTAATACGATATTTTCTTTCTCTAAACAAATTTAAGATTCTTTTTCCCAAGTTTTCCCTCTGTGTTTGTGTGGATAAAAAGTAAGGCTAAAAAGGGTGAGTGAGATAAAGTGAAGAGGGAGTGAAAGTGAGCAAGGGGGCGGTGGAAATCTCGTGCGCGCACATTACACACTTTGTTCAATTCGCTCGGGACCCGCTGCTCGACCTTGACATTACCCAGCTAAGGGGCTGACTGATATCTGGATCCAGAGAATTCAATTCCCCACCTCGCTGCCACCTTTCACCTGCACCCCCACAGTCATCCTTCTTCGCCTCTTCCCTCTGGCCATCCCTCTTCGAAGGCATTCCAAGTTTGAGTGAAACGTATACGCCCCGTGTGCCTGGTACGAGTATGAGTATGAGTATGAGTACGAGTATGAGTATGAGTATGTATGAGCAGGAGAACTTTACAACTTTTTCGCATGCGAAATAAAGCAAATTTGTAGCATATTCCTCTTATTATTATTCCTCGCCTGCAACTGTTGCAGGCGCTCGCTCTGCATTCGGTTCCATAAATTTCATTGTCTGCACCGAGGAAAGTTGCTCTCTGCATTGTGCATAAGTAATGGGCTCCAATATGCGATATGCGATGCTATAAGGTAATATACAAATTGAAATTTTCGCAAACACGACGTGAGGCTCCGACGTGAGACGTACATATGAGTAGATATATCACGGGACCTGCCCTCCTGCATCCTTGCATCCTTTGATGGCTTTTCATGCAAAGTTGTGCCGGGGTGCAAAAGTTGAAGCGATTTATTGATCATCAAATTGGTTACGCTGGTAGCAAGGGTTATTAACTGCCTTGATTGTTTTATTTCGCACCTCGAAAGTTTGAGGAGAGTTTCCTTTCAGAATCCTAATTGTGTAAATTCCAGTTAGTGATTTTTAAGTATTTCTTGGAGATTGCTGTGAGCTTCCCCCCTTATCCCTTTGTAGTCCTCGCAGCTCTTTCATCTCTGAACGCCCCACATGACACAGTTAATATGTTTCGGGGGGGTTGGTCTACCTGGTGGCCTACCTGGTGGCCACCTCCGCCTCCTTTTGGCATTGTCATTACACCGCTTGCTATTTGTCGTCGTCGAGCGCGCGCTTTGTTGTATTGTCAAAACGCGCTGTCAAAACAAATGCTCAACAATTTTTCAGCGCCCGGCGGACACAATTGTTTGCCTTCCGTCTCCTAGTTGTCCTCCGACGCTGCTGCTGATGCTGCTCCTCCTCCTCGCTGACAGTTGACAGTTGTCAGGCTTGTGTCTTTAAGGCAGCAGGAGCTGTGTTCCTTTTGCCGCCGCCGCCGCTCCAGGACAACGCTGTTCATCAGCATCGATGCATTCGGGGCGGCAGAAGGCAGAAGGGTTCAATCCGCCTTGATAAATGGATAGCGACAGGCGAATTGTTTTGTTCAAACAAATTACTTGATTGCCGGGTTATGAGTTATAAATGTGGCTTATTTATGGTCCTCTTTTCAGCACATTTTCAAAGCCGTTTCGAGTTTATCTGGGAGTTTACTTGTCTGTTTTTTTGGGGCGTGTTTTTGGCCATGACCAAAGTGGAATGTTTGCGGCACATAATAGCTGAGGGATGCACTGACATTTTATAGAGAGAAATAAAGATGAGTTCTTGATTTGGGATAATTTTTATTCTAAATAAGTTATACATACATATTGTTTAATTAAACGTACTTACTTTACTTGAAGCACTTTGAATCAAATTAAATTGTATATTCAAGGTTTAACTTGTCTACATTCCAAGTTGTCTGTTTCTAGGGACATCCTGTTATGAATTAATATTTTTATATACAAAAAGTAAGTCCAAATCTCAGGATTAACCAATTTTGTGATTTTTTTTAAGTGCACCCCTGCTCATAGAGCGTCACTCTTAACAAATGCCGAGGCATGCGCGGCTTACCCTTCCGCCTTCCGAACCCACGAGGCAATTAGCAGAATCATGAAGCTGTCTCGGATATCAGCACAAGGACCCCCTCACACTCATGCCAGTTAGGAGCGCCTTTCAGCAACACAGCCCCAACCCTCAACCCTTTCGCATCCTTTTCCCCAGCCACTTGGCACTTTCTCGGCTCTGCAAGCCATTCACACGCACAGCTTAATCGGCTGGCAGCTGGTTAGGCGAGCTGCCTCGCCGCCCCTCGCCCACGCATATTTATGAACTTATTTGCTTTAAAATAAATATTGTCGCAGGACTACGCGCCATCGGACTAAGGACGCAGCGAGGGAGGGAGGGGTCGAGGTCGGACTTAAGGGATTTCGCCTCAAAAAAGGGGTTTTTCGCTTATACATTGATATGGTTGGCGGAAAGTATGCCAAGGCATGGACTGACACTGCCACCATTCCCGGCACTTTCTCCGCTGCTCTCAGCTATCTTGTTTTTGCGCCCGTGCATTTCCTAAGCAGCTTACTGTTTATGAGCCGCTTTGCCCAACACCATCACCATCACCATCGGAGCAAGCATCCAGTTCCAGGGAGCATCCTGGCGGCGGGTGCGGTCATGTCGAGTGCGCTGGAACAACTGCCGGGATGGCAGGTGGAACTCGGGATGTCGATGGCAAGTCGGATGCGGCGGAGGCGCTGGTAAATGCCTGAAATGTGTCATCACTTGTTGTTGGCAAAAGAAAAACTTGCGCCATATGCAACAGTGCTGGCGATATGTCCGTTTTTTCGGTAGAGATTTCCTGCATTTATAAAAGAAGCAGAGAAGAGGAAAGGTGTCTCTGGTATAGGAGTCCCCCTCTGACATCTCTGATACATCCTTAAATATTTACAAAAACGAAAATGGTAGTTCTTAGATAAATTTATAGTAATTCAAGAGATATTAAAGCTATATACAATTTTCCCAGCAGCACTGTTCAAGTTTGGTGTGCATCCCAGAACTAAGGCTGGGAAAACTTTCGGGACAATGTGTGGCAGGCGGCACCTAGTTGGAAATAAAAGTCCTTGCTGCTACGAGAGAGAGAGAACCCCATAGTTCCAGATACAAAATGCTCTTTTGTGGCAGCAACAACAACAACTGCCCCCGAAATGGAAAAGTAAGCAAGTTAGCCCCGAAAGTAAGTTGGAGCAAGAAACAAACTCCTCTCGGCGCACGTTTCATGCATTTTCACTTTGTAAAACATTTTTGATGCGTACGTGCAGCACCCAAAATTCTATTTAAAGTTTGATTAGCCGCACAAACACTCCCCCTACCGCCCCCACTCCCCCTGTCCCCCTCTTCCCTACCCAGAGATACACAAATAATTAAGCAGACACACAAGTTTTGGGCTGCTGCTGCTCATGTCGGAAGATAATTTTCCCAGGCGGCACACCTGGCGTATGAGCAATGCAAAAGGAGGAGAAAGGGAAGAGAAGGGGGATCAAGTAAAGGTGAGGCCCGGGGCGGGGCAAGTGTAATTAATTTTAGGTTGTTTGCAATTAATTGCCACAATGCAATTATGAGCAATGCTTTCAGCCACAAACGCAGGACCCACTTGACCTTGTTAGTCGAATTATTCTCAGTGCACTTTCACTCAACCGAGAATTTGGCCCAATCAAATTTCCAAAAAGGGGAAAGCAGAGAGAGAAAATTATAAGTTTTGAGGAAGGAATATATTAAAAATTATACATTAATGAATAGTTTAATATAAAATGAATTTATGGAGAGGTTAATGGTATTTTTATGTTAATAAAACAATTGAAAGCATTGACAAAGACTTGGTCTAAGGATATTAATGCAGTAAAAGATTTACGAGTTAAAATAATACTTATATTATTAATTAGGAAAGTAAACATTATATATTAAATTTTATTCTCTGTGCATTATTTACACATCCATAGTCACTGCCATATCCATAGAGCCATGTGTGTCAGGGACCAACTGTGCCAAGAAATGTCGGCAAAATGTCAGGCTGCCCGCCCATGGCGAGGCGACATGGAGGCAAAACCAAAGATGTAAGCCACAAAAATACTTGACAATTTGTTTGCAATACATTTTCCGCTTCAAGCTTTCTCCCTTCGCCTCCTTCCGAATGTGTCCTTCATCCCAGGAGCAGCGGCAGCAGCAGCAGCATCAGCATTTTCTCAGCTCGATAATTTTTTATTTCTCTCCGATTCTCGATTCGAGAGTCTCTTTCTCGGTATTCGTCTCTGTCTCCGTCTCCTTCTCCTTCTCGTTCTCCTTCTCATCCTCGTCCTGGAGTCGAGTGAAACTATTATGGCTGCACGACCATATCGACAATCTGGCCAAGATGAAAGCGGAGCGAGAGCGGCGAAGAGAGCAATAAGTTCATAAAACAATTGGCTCCATTTGCTCTGATTTTCATTGCCTGCCATTTTGTGTGACCTGCGATGACCGGCCAGAGTGAGTTCGACGGGGGCACTGCCAGGGCCCAGCCTGACCCCCAGTGACACATGGGGATCCTGGGTGGACAACTGGCTGTTTGGGACCCGCCTGCTGTTGCTGCTGCTGCTGCTGCTCCTGCTGCTGCGGTGTGCACTTGAGCCTTAATTGGTTTGTTTATATTGGCGCCCCCGGCTAGATGCAATCAATTGCACACAATGACGCCAATTACTCCCACTGCCCAATCCCCCGGGGCGACAGACACGCCTCCCTGTAGCCACCAGCCACCAGCCGCCAGCTCTTAGCCATCATTTCTCCCCCCCGAAACACTCACATATAATTAATAATTTTTGCCTTTTATGCTACGTAATTGCTTTGGCATTCGTAGGCAATTTACTATTTACCAAATGATAACGAGACACAGCAACTACACTCTGGAGTGCACTCCACCTATCGCCACCACCGCCACCACCACTGCCGTTCGTGTATCGAGAACCAGCCTTCTATAGCGTACACCCTCACAGTGCCACATGTACACTTGGAAAAAAGATGGGTCTACAATGAGGTGAAAATTGTGTAAAATTTGGGGAGGAATAACTTGAAAGGTGTGATATTATTACCTGGAATATAGGTAATGTAAAGACTTGTATTTTTCAGTAATGTGTAGACTTAAATTTATTATATTTTCATCAAATGAAGGTTTTACTTGAGTTTAAAATATACCTTAATAATTTTAAATAAATTATTGATATGTATATATTTTGCATTAAATATAATAATATAATAAACCACTTAAAATATTTACTATTTCTACCAAAGTGCTTACAGACCTTTCTTTTAATTTTCCATTAGAATCTGAATACTTTCTAAATCATTACATTAATTTGCATTTCCTTAAAACTTTGACAAAACCAGACTGTAGTATGTTTCAAACACAAAATAAAATCAAATTCAAATACCTTAAAACAGCATTTAATCTATATTTTGTTTTTTTTTTATAAATCTAAAAAATTAACTTATATTTGTATTTGCTTTTTTTCAATTTATAAGTTATCTTGTCCCTAGTCTCCTATTTCTCTGGGTGTACCCACTTTCCCTGAGCACTGCATCGGAATGTACCAACATTTTCAGGCTTCAGCCTCATTGCATATTCAGTTGGCTGTAAGTGCACAGAGAGAAAAGTTTACTAAAAGTTATACCAAGAAATTGAACAAGAGATTAATTTTTACAAAATTATTATTTACTTGTAGACACTTCTAAGTTGCATTACAAATATTTTTATTTACTTTAATTCTACTACTAAAATATATAAATTCAATAAATAACCTATTATTTCATATAAAAAATCAATTGTTTGTTTTCTCTAAGTGCATTCGAGGGTGAATCTAAGCGAGATGCAGTGCAAGCTACTTGATTTCTCAATACCTACACACGTGTGTGCAAGGGGCAAGTGCCGATTGCTATCCAGCATTATAGTTGCAGATTCGCCAGAGACAGGTGGTAATGACTGCTGGCAGGTGGAAGAGGGGCGGGGGAGGGGGCCAGTCGAGATGCACGACTTGGATCCTTGCAGTAATTAGCGGGGAACCGTGCCCCGGCAAAAGCCAGGCTTCAATCGCAGCTGAAACGCTGAAAGCGACGCATTACGTATCAAGTGGCAAGCGGCAAGCGGCAATCACGGCAATGGGGCAGAAAGCAAGCTGAGAGCGCTCTAAATGCGAGTAATTAATAATTGCCAGCTGAACGGTGGCGAAAGCAGGATATTTGTATGCTCCATAAGCGGATTTTATCTAAGACAGGAGCTAGGGGACTGACACCCCTGCCCCTCTGTGAGACCTTGGTCACTGGCGATTTGTCCAGGCGCTTATATCGGCCAAATGGCCTGTTTATGTAAATGTGTATATCAAATTAAAAGCCATAAAACTGAGCAGGACTCGCCGGAGGAGCAGAGGACACAGGACACTGGACACCGTCCGTCCGGTTTCTCTTTTTTTTATGGCATGACTTCATTGCCCCCGACTTGACGGCATAAAAAACGCGCAGATGAACTGAATTTGATGGCCCTGCATAAATCTTTTCTAATTGCAAGGACACCGAGTCCTGAGTTCCCTTCCGTCTTCATATTTCCCGTTCGAGCTTGAGAGTTTGTCGAAAGCCACTAATTGCGCCAGAGATTAAGTTTGATGAGAGCACACTCCATCCTGCCCACAATATACACCCAAAATCGAATCCGAATCCGATTCGGAATGAATCAATGCCCCGAATGAATCACTGATGCTCGAGAGCATGGACAAGGATGCTCCACGAACCGCCGCGGGGCGAACGTAACAGGTTTTTATGCACTACGTGACCATACAAAGTTGGCGAAACTGCCAGCAAATGTTTTTCCTTTTTCCCCTCGCTTTTTTCCTGCTGCTGCTGCCTCTCTGGGAAATATAAAATAACAATCCGCTGTCGGCCTATATCAAATAATTACCGGAACTTGAACGTATAACCAACCACTTCCGTCGCCGGCAGGAGCAGGTGGAGCATGTGGAGCTCCGTGGAATATGGGCCACGGAAGGGCCTGGACATGCACATGTCCGCTTATAATAATTCACATGCAATGAAAATGTCAATAATTGTTGCTCCCGTGCTCCCGTTTTCGCCAAGAAAATTTATGTCCACGCACATATATTCCTATATATATTGAAATACATTTAAAGCATCGTTTCCGAACGATTGCAAAAGTTTTTGTATATTTTTTTTTACTGGTGATACATGAGATATATGTAACAGCAGCGGCGTGGGAATTCTCGGGGCAAATTATGCAAATGTCTTGGCCATTAGCATAAAGTGATTTTGATGAGGCACCAAAAGAGTGGACTTTATGCTTGGCTAGCTCTGGACACTGATTAGGGTTATGGTCTAGGAAGGATGCATCCCACCCATCCCCGATGGTGGGTTTCCCCTCTTCTCCGTCTTCTGTTTGTTTTTCATTTCAGTTTTTGGCCAAACCATTTTCACGGTCAGCAAACTTTCTCTTTAGCAGCTGTCTGCTCTCTTTGGGAAAACTTTGTATTCAGCAATCTGATTTTCCCAGCGGTATAAGAGAGCGCCGGATGTACTCTCTTAGGACTCGGTTCCTTTTTTGTTTCGTGGTTTGTGGCCTGTCAACTGAGTAATCCTTCTGGTACTCCTGACGTCAGAGACGGGGACATGCTCCGCTCCTGGCTCGAAAGGGATAACATGACAAACTAGTTACGTGCATAAATTATATTTGCGTGTGTCCACCTGCCACCTGCCCCGCGGCCAAGGTGCGTGCCCCACTCTCTTTGATGGATGAATATTTTGCGGTGGAAGTGGCAGTCATCGGATGATGATGATGTTATGCATAAATATGACCAGTGGGGGCAGGGAATGGGAAAGTGTCCTGGCATGGGGGCACATTGTGGAGCGAGTGAACTGAAAATGCAATAAGTTAATGATATCAACACGGACCAGGACACGGACACGTTGCTCCCCATCGGAAACCTAATCCCGGTTAAGTGTCCATGGGTGGGAGGAGGAACTGGGACAGGGACTAATGAACGTAGCTGAAGAAATTATGCAGCACTAAAAGCACCCCGGACACGATGGCTACATTTACTGCGATAAGGGGACTCCAGCTCGACAGGACGAGTGTAGTGTCCTGGCACATCCTTGTTACAACTCGGTCTGTTTTTGACAATAATTGTTTGCACTTGTTCAATGCTTTTTATTTCTGCCACATTTCTCTGCCACATTTTTTGCCCCTGTCGTGTCAACAGCTCTGCGAAGTTGTCCTTTTTCCAGACACAGTTGCCCCTTTCTGCTTAACTCGAGAGGAAGGAAAGGATTAGAGAATATTTTTCCCTTCAATTTGTTTCAAGGAAATAACCATTTTCATGCTAATCTCGTTTCAAATATTTTTTAGCCAATAAAATGGGCATTTAATCCGCTATTTTATTTTATTAAAAGGCTTTTATTTTTTCAAATATTTCTATTATCAGATTATTTTTTGCGGTCACTTTCCGTATAAAATATTGAATTTCTAGTTCTGTTTCAATTTGAATTTATTTAGGTTTTAAAAAGTAGCACCTTAGTGTATATTTGCAAAGTGTCTACTATATTTTCCGCTTATATTCCGGACAATTTGTCAGGGTTTTTTCTCTCACAAATATGATGTAAGCAGCACTGCTTGTTAGCCGAATGGTCAAACAAGATTTATATGCATCACACGCAGCGTGGCAAAAACAATTTCAATTTTCCATATGCTGCAAAAAATGGCATCGGTTTTGCGCAAATTAAATGGAATGCCTTTGCCAGTCGGCGATAAAAACTATTGATCATTTCCCCGTCGAACAATTAGGCTTCGACTAATTTGCGCTTTGCTGCCGTTGTGTAAATTCTGTTATTGCCGCCGAATGCAGCACGTGATGTCCATACATCACGGCGTGACGTGAACGTGAACGTAAACGCGGACGTGGACGTGGACGTGGATGAGGACATGGACACGGAGCGATCTGTATACGGAATAGGCGGACGACACACGCTAATTGCGTTTCGATAGACTCCGCCGCTGTGGCCGGCGATTCGATCCGAAGTCCAGATAATGGACTAAAATGGCCGAATAATTAACTACGCCAACGAGCCAGGCGCCCGGGTCACGAGACATGGGATTGGGGAAGGGAATGGGCATGGAGATGGGAATGAGATGGGCATGGGGATGGCATATGGCAAATTGCTAGCCCAAATGTCACATCTGTTTTCGGGAAGAGGGCGACCTGTCACAGGTGTAGGGAAGGCCCAAGGCCACACGCCAAATTCTATTTCGTTACACTTTGGATAAACTTATTTGTTGAGCAAACAACCTACGCTTGAACACCTTCGATGAAATAGGGGAAAAAATTAATAAAGAAATGTTTATAATAATGATAAATATTTATTTATAATTATATTCATTAATTATGCTAATAATTAAAAGTATTTCATGCATGTTATTCTTTCTAATCGGTTTACATTTTCATGAAATGCAAGGTTAGGAGTGTTCTGCATTAGGGAAAATAGAATAATATAAATAAATAATAAAATAAAATAATATACGATATTTTCGATTTTCTTAGGTAACGATGTATATGCAAAAAATCGACAATTCCCGACTTTATAACGGTCAGCGGTGATATTTTCGGTAATATTGATATTTTAACGATAACTTATATAACAAATTTATGAAATATTAAATTATACACTCAATATAAAATGGGTGATATTAAAGTAATAGTTATAGATATAATTTTACTAGCCAAAACCGCTGACAATGTTTTAATAAAAAAAAATAAAAAATATATATTTGGGTACATCACGATATTTCTAATTTCAATATTTGATATGAAATTAAAGACTACATTTTTTCCTTATATTCTGACACTTTTGGTTACAAAGCATTAATTCTTAATTTTCTTTATTTCGATTTTTCGAACTTTGTGATAGTTTTTATATGATATTAAGCGTGATGTTAACAAACATACATTTCGATACATCATATCGCACATTTTCAATCAAATATTTTGCTAATGTGCAATTATTTTTAATATTTCAAATTTCAGTACATATTTCAAAAATATTCAATATGGTTTTAAGAGTAATCAGGTCTGCTCCGGTTTTAGAAATTTAACGATTTCGATTTTGAAAAACAAGATCGATGCTCCCAATCCCTATATCGTAAGAGTTTTGAAGTTGTAAAACGGTGAAAAGTAAAAAGTATATTTTCCAATAGCATACTTTTCCTCATAACATACATTTCATCTCCCTTAAATCTATAACAATACTTGATGTAAAAAGTTTTCGTATTCTTTTTCCTTAAAATTTCGAGATTCCTTAAGAGCTAGTTTAAGCACTTAAACCGGTTTTCCGGTGTATCAGCCCCGTGCAGGATAGGAAAACGCAACTTGACAGGTGACATATGACGCAGATAGGGGTGTGGCGCACCGCTCCATCGCCCTTGCAGCCACAGGGGACTCGGAGTCCTGGCTCGGGGACATAAATTCGTATGCATCCCGACTCCGTCAATACGGCGAGACGCAACGGAGGGGCGTGTGGCAAGGCAAGGACCGCCAAAGGAAAGGTTAAGACAAGGCAAAGCCAAAGGACGATAAATGTGCAAGACACGGCTTGGAAGCGGAGGAACAGAAAAGAAACTTCAATGCAAATTGCCGACAATTTCGTATGCAATTTGTTGCACTTTTACAGAAACTCAACTCAACTCGAGGCGTTCGGTGGAACTTTTGGGGCATGCAGACGACAACTACAGAAATTTGGCTATAAAAACACTTCAAAGCCAAACTGCATAAGCAGGGGGCGGGGTCTTAACCCGTATTTAATCATTTCTACTGTGGGTGTGACAACACTTTGAGCTTCTCGGCTTCCCGGTTTCCAGATAAGTCCAGGAGCAGAGCAGGAGCACAACGAGGTCTAAGCCTGGCACGGACCATGCGGCGTATGTGCTATATTTATGGCCAAACAATGCCGGGTCTGGGGCTCTACACCTGTGTGGGTTCTTCTAATTACCACACCGAATTAAAGCGGGACTCCGAGGCGGGACTCTGCAGTTGCAGAAAATAAATTACAGTTTATGGCAGCAGAGAGACCGCAACGAAGAAAAGCAGCAAAAGTCAACAAATTAAATCCGCAGGACGAGAGGCGAGCGACTGCAATCGGAATCGAAATTGTCTGGGATATGAAATCATGCGTTGTGCGCCATATATGTGCGGTATAGAAATAAATTCCACCGCACACACACAACAAACAGGATAAACAAATAAATATTTACAGCATTCCATATGGCCAGGACTGGGTCTGGGTCGGGGGAAACCAAATAAGCTGGAAAACCCAAGCAGAAACTTGAATTTAATAATAAACCGACTGATTGGTTTTCCCTCTCCCGGCCACCAAATGTCCTTCGCTGAAATAGTGTGTGGACGTGAGTGTGTAGTGTGTAGTGTGTAGTGTGTGTGTTTTTTGCAAAGTGCTCGCTCGCAAATTATTCGTGTAGAAAAGTGGCAACATATTTGAAAAGTTTTCCAATCAATGCCGAGGCTATTAATAATTTATTGGCTTCTTTAAACTCCGCCACACTTGCTCCACTCGCCGAGGTGTGTGTGTGCGCCCGTTTTAGTGTTTTGGCCATAACGTCGATCAGAACTTTGGTAATTTCAATATAAATTAGCTTTATGTACGAGTATTTGACTAGAGAGTGTGCAAAGAAATTCGATTGGAGGGTGAGAGCGAGCGAGCGAGTAAAATCAATGAATATTAAATACTCGCATAAAGCAGAGACAAAGGGAGCTTATTAAAAATGTACCCCTTGAGATAGTTTATATATGATATTTTTAAGATAAATTATAAGCTGAAAGAGCAGTATGATATATGGAAATAGCTGTTATTAAACTCGAAGGATTGTTGTATTTCTTATTCAAATAAGAAAGTGTATAAAGAGCTTGCTTTAAAAAATCCCCCTTAACTTGGTTAATTGAACTCCAGTTATTATTTAAATACCGCCTAAACTGACCAATTTGATCAGTTTAGATACCAAGAATTAAGTGAAACTCAATAAATCAACTGCTGGACGAAAAAGGATATATATACGAGAGGATATTCTATCTGTGTGTGTATCCCAAACAAAGTTCGTAGTTTTGCCAGCGGCTCTGTATTGCAGTTATTCAATTAAAAAACACGCTAAAAACTTTGGCGGGAAAAAGAGAGGCTGGCAAAAAATGCAAATTCTATTAGGACACAAGCCCCAAAGGCTGGAAATGGGAATGCCTGTTGGTTGGGGCTTTATCCAGAGTTGCCATGTGAAAGGGAGTAACAACAGGATGCGTTGTGTGTTTTTGATCAACCGAATCACCACCACAACTAGAGCTTCCTCGTCGTCAAATTTGTTGGTTTAACTTTGTTGCAAAAATAAAGTTGGTTTCATAAAAATGTATACATATATCTTTGCTATGGGTGGTGCCGAGCTAATTTATATTTTAGCTCTCAAATCAGTATTATTTTGCAGATAATTTTTCTTTATGAGAATAATCAGTATGATTTAAAGACATTTATTTTCTTTCCAAATAACATTTGAATTTCCATTTATTAATACTAATTTATTCCCAATTAAATTTGTTTGGATTTCATTAGAATTATTTCAAATCAAGGGGAATGCTGATGAGGCTCTCATAATTACCCATAATTAATTGATTGTTCCACATACTTGCACTTAATATTCCTTCAATTACCTATTCCTTCACGACCAATAAGCCCCCCCTGAGATATATACATTTTGCATCAGCTTCAGTATATTATTTCGCAATTTGTTCTGCAAATTTGCTCGATCTAGCGTTATAATACCAAATTATTGCACTATGTGTTCTCGACAGCTTGGGACTTTGAGTTCGCTCCAGTGGCTCCTGGTATAAGCAGACAATATCCAGACTGGCTTAAGTCCTGCGAGTCCAGGGAGAAGGGGATGTCCGAAATCTGTTGTCAACGTTCCTGCTCCTGCTCCTGCTCCTGCTTCTGCTCCTTCTCCTGCTCCTGCTCTCCTGCTCCTGCTCCTCCTCCTCCTCGTTCTAGTTCAGCGATTATGCTGCTTAAGATTTTAAGGCAGCACATCTTGGCAGATGCCACGCCCCCTTATGTGCAGTTTATCCTGCAGTGCAAAATCCCGATTCTCCGACTTCCCAATTCTCCAATTCTTCTCCTTTGCTCCCCATCTTCCCCGAAATTCTCCTCTTCTACGGCGCTCATCATCTCGCCACTGCACTGTTGCCAATTGTTGCCATTTCCCGTATCCAATACATTGAAGCGTCCGCTTCCAACGTTTGCCGGAAGTTTGCTCCGCTTGGCTGGGATTACATTTTCCTGCTACTTGCGCCATCTTCTGCCTTCTGTTTTGTCCAGATATATATATATTTATATATATATATATAAATGTACAGAGAAGGAGTGGGCGGGCGGTTAGGCAGACAGACAGGACATCGCTCCCCACCACAGCCTCCGACCAGTGTTATGTAAATGCATTTTCATGTTCCTGCCTTGGCTTATCCTTAAAGTCTATAAATATCTCGTATTGAAAAGCAAAATGAAGAATTTCTCATCTGTTCCTTCTTTTATTTCGTTGCGGGAAAACAATTCCGAAAATTCGTAGTCTTATTGAGGGTATTGTTGTTTGCAATACACGATTTTCATAAGGGGGTGCCTTTGGGGTATATATGTCTTTATGGGTTGTACCTTGAGAGTATTATAGAAAGATTTATATTCCTTTTTATTTACTCAACAAATTTTAGAGGTATTAAGATATTATCACTGTACGACTCCAAGTTTATTTTTTATAATTTTCCAATTAGAATGCAGTTGAAAAATACCACCTAAAAGTATGCAATGTTTTTTCGCCTGACCCCTTGTCGGGTATTCCATAGTCGACACACTCTCTCACTCTGCGTGTGTATGTGTGACTTTACATACTAAAGCAAGTGCTAATAAAAATATACAAATTTAAACATAAAATCTGTTCAATTTTATGGCCCAAGCATAAGACAAGCAATTTCGCCAAAACATTTCGTATAATAAAAAATAAAGAAATATCATGGTCCATGGGTGGTCCATCGTCAATTTTTCGATAAATTCCCATATCAAAGCCCGTGTAACGACCATTAAAGCCCGTTCATTAACTTTAGTAACTGCACTGCCTCCGGCAAATGAAATTATTTTTAATGCGTTTGCAAATGCACTCAAACGCAGGCCAACCATCAGCTCCCAACGCTCCTGCTCCTGCCGCCGCCGCCCACGGACACAGTCATAAATTGTTAATTAATGCGTGAACAGTTTTCCCAGCTAAGCGGCCACGCCCACGCCCACAGCCGCCTCTGCCCCCGCATCCATATTCATGCCCAGCCCCTCTCTGGTCCCCTCCTAAGCCGCTGCACACGAAGCGTCAACTGTGGATTGAACTGAGCAGGGGACCAGGAATGGAAATGGAAGTGGGACTGGGACATGGACATGGACATGGAAGGTCAAATTGACGTCATCCAGGGCAGCAAATCGGAGGCTTTTGCGGGGGAGGGAGTGGTGGCAAAAGAAAGGCGGGTTGTGGACAGCATTAGAGGGCTTGAGGATTGAGCGCCTTAGACGCAAATGGAAGGCAAACACTTAAAGCCGCAAAAGGACAGGCGGACACTGGGAGCGGGTTCCGGGTGCTCGTCCTCGTCCTCGTCCTGTGATGTATGCTAAAGTTTTCCACGCTGGAAATCCTCATTTAGCACTGCAGCTGGATGAGAAAAGAAAAAAAAAAAGAAGGAAACTCCGCTTGGCACACACATTTTAACCTAATTTACAGTTAAACATTAAATATGTAAAGCACGTCAGTTTCTGTGTGAACGCGTCTTCTGTCGCGCCCCCTGGCCACCTCTGTGTCCATTTTAAGCACTGAGAGAAATTTTAAGTCGATATTAAATCATATGTGAAGGGAAAATAACCAATTAATAGGTTGAAACATTAGAATAACTAAAAGAAAAAACTATATAATGCCCGAGAATCAGTTAATAAAAAGCATGGCATACTTTTGGACTGTATTTTTGAGAGAAACATATGTCGATATTAAATCATATGTGGAAGGAAAACCATAAATAACCATATTATACCCGACAATCATTTAATAAAAGAAGCATAGAATACTTTTGGGCTGCCTTTGGAGAGAAATTTAAGTCTATATTAAATCATGTGTGGAAGGAAAATTACCAATTAATAGGTTGAAACATAAGAACAATTAAAAGGAATTACTATATAATACCCAACAATTGGTTAATAAGAAAGGCGTAGCATACTTTTTGGCTGCTTTTAGGGAGAAACTTAAAACTCGTTTGTATTCTATAGAAAAATGGTACTCTATACTAATTTCTCTCACTGTAACCAGTCCCTTTTTGAAAAAAACCCAACCTCTGTGTGTCTCTGTCGTTCGTGTAAAAGGGTTTGCCGCTGGCTCTCCTGGCCCATGCCCCGTGCCCCATGATTCTCTGTGTGTGTGAAAAAGTTACCTTATTAAATTGCCAATCGAAGCATGTAACTGTAAATTTGCATTGTGATGGTAACAGAGAGCACTCACTCACACACACACTCCCCCTGCCCCCTGCCTCATCCTACAACCCCATTTAAGGGCAAAAGAGTTGAGCAAATGTTGCTTAGGCAGCACCACCACAACCCGCAACCCAGACAAAGCCCCACACATTACCCATACGCACTGTTGCACACACTTGGCAAGCCGAAGGGAGGGAGGATTGTGGAGGAGTGGCTGGCGAAAAGAGTGTGGCAGATGTGGTGGCAGGGTGGCCGGGGCCTAATCGAAATTACATATGCAAAAAGTTAACAATCACGTTCGATGCTAATCAATTATTTCCATCGCAACTCGGGCAGAAGTTTCACAGGCCCCCAAACCCTGACTCGGCCACGCCCTAATGCATATGTGCTGCTGGGCGTACATACTCGCACATACATATATATATTATTTATGATCTGTTTTGTCTCCCCAGCTGGCCAGGGCAGCCACTTAGGCCTCCCACTCTGCCGGCAATTAGCAGGAATCATCTGCCAAGGCCCCGAAATCGTGCCGAATTGAATTAACCCAAAGCTGAAGGGCCTGTTACTCGGTGTGTAATTGAAGGTGCGCTCTCCCACTGGCTTTAACTTTGCAAGATTTAAGTTGACTGCAAAATACAGAACATAGGGAAAATTTTAAATCAATTAAAAGGGGTTTTTGTCTGTTGGAGAAATTAGGTTTACCAAGAAAGTTATCCGAAGAAAACTCTAAATATAATTGAGTTAATATTATACAAATTCCGTGATACTTGAAAGCAAAGCTCACCTGCAAGTTTGACCCGTAAGTTTGACCCGTAAATAACAAAAGTGGCAAAGCGTAAGGCCAATGATGTGGAGCAAGTGAGGCGGGATTATTGAATTTCATGGCCTTCGCCTGCTCCGCTTGCCTGGACGCCGCAAGATGCACATAAATATGAAACACAACCGGCGTGGTGGCGGTGGTGCTGGTCACCTTTCGGGTCCTGAACAAGATTTACGTGTATTTGCCTAGTGGGAGGAGGGATTTACGCCCGAATGATGAAGTGGCACCCGGGGGTAACAACTACTGTAAGTACTCCTTACCTGCCGGCGACACTCACCCCGTTCCGTTACGTTCCGTTCCGTTACGGCGTCAGCTTAGGCACTCAAGTGCAACTTTAAAAGTTTCCAAAAAATAACACAAAGGAAATGTATCGCTTCTGAGTTTGGCATGCCATCAAGCCCACTCCACCTGGCAAGGAAGCACTGCCTCCTCTTCCTCCTCTGAAAGGAACTGAGTGAGCAGAAGGGCGTGTTCAAGGCTGAGGCGTCACCGTCGTGCGTAGCACATTTTCCGCATCAATGCGCGTTTATTTTACTGCTAAAGCCTTTACGAATGAATGAATGAGTGCTTCGAAAAAAGGCAGTAACTGCCGGCTCCTCCTCGGTTCCTTCCTCTAAACTTTCAAGTAGCTTACGCCTCCGGCTGTCCTTTTTTTTTCGTATTTTGTTATTTTCTGATGTTTTTGTTTTAGTGAAAAAAGAAGCAGAAGCAGAAGGACAAGGACCAAGGACCAGGCACCAAGATGCACATTTCCTCTACAAGCGGAAAATCCCTTCCGAAAAAAAAGAAAGAGAGAAGATAATGTTATGAGGCAAATGTTTTATGCTGAGTCTGGCCGAACATATTTATTGATTTCCGGTCTCGCCTCTCGGAGATCCCTCCTTTTGTCCTGCGAAGTGAAAGTGTAATTAAAAATAAGTCTCAAGGCTGCTGCCTTTTGCTCTGCATAGTTAATGTAGCAAACTGTCAGAGTCATCGGACACCATCTCTGCATTTCTATAATTAAATTATTTAGCCTCCCCTTTGAGTAGAACTTTTATTCAGAAAAGAACTTTAATGCCAGCGTTGATAAAGAGTTTAACAATTAGCAAAAAGGTCACAGGAGTAAAGGATACCCAATCAGAATCTACATTGTAAAGCCAGTGGAATTGCTCACTTGCCTCAGAAGTTACTCAGGAAGTTAGAGCCACTCATTTCCGGCAATGTATTAATTTCATTGCGATATCTCTGCCTACATCTTGAACATTTCCAGATAATATTTCAGGAATTAGCTTACAAATCGAATTAAATAAGCGACTGAGCAGAGCGAACAACAACCGAACAACAACATCAGCGACGACCTACTTGTGCGTTTTTCAACTTGACTGCACCGCACCAACAAGAACAATAAATTTATGGCTTTTAAAAATGTTTAACTCAAACTTCCCACCCCCCGAAAATGTTGGCCATGTTTGCGGTGGTTGCTTTTGCCTTTGTGTCGCAGATTTATGGCCGCTAAAAAATATCAAGGGGAAAGGGAGATGAGGGGGAATATGGCAAATGGCTAAGGAAAACTTCACAGGCAGTAGGGAGCAAATAAACTTTACGATCTTCTAGGTAGTCAAATTGAATAAATGTTAAGACAATTGCTTCACAAGACTTCACCGCGGGGCCGGCAAGAGTTAACCCGCGATTGCGTATCCTTTTTGGCCACGAATCGGCTCCCATTTGCGGGGCCAGCCATCAAACATGAGAGACCCAACTCCAAAAACTTCCGGCTGAAAACTGAACCCACCTTCAAATGTCGGTGCGAATTTCATTAAAATAAACTTTTTCTACGAAACTCACTGCCAGCGAGTACATTTTCATTTTATTTGCACGGAGCTCCGGAGGGGGGGGGGGGGGGAAAAAAAACACGGGGAAAAAAAA